>SJYC01043253.1:0-41098 GCA_006408675.1 Madoqua kirkii
TATGTCTTGCTCTGGAGCTTGTTGGCCCTTGGGTGGTGCTTGGTTTCAGTGTAGGTATGAGGGTGTTTGATGAGCTCCTAGGATTTGGACTTAAGCCTCCTGCTTCTGGTTTTCAGTTTTATTTTTACCATAGTCTCAAGACTTCTCCTTCTTTACCACACCATTGATAAAACATCTATGTTAAAGATGAAAAGTTTCTCCACATTGAGGAATATCCAGAGAGGTTCACAGAGTTACATGGAGAAGAGAAGAGGAAGGAAGGAGTTAGAGGTTACCCAAATGAGATGAGGTGGAATCAAAAGAGTAGAGAGCAAGCTAGCCAGTAATCACTTCCTTATGTGCACTCCACAGTCTGGACTGCTCAGAGATGTTCACAGAGTTATACAGCGAAGAGGAGAGGGAGGAAGGAGACAGAGGTGGCCAGGAGTATAAAAGGGGGGAATGAAAAGGAGGGAGACAGATCCAGCCAGTAATCAGTTCCCTAAGTGTTCTCCACTGTCTGGAACACACAGAGATTCACAGAGTTAGGTAGAGAAGAGAAAGGGGAGGGAGGAGACAGAGGCAACCTGGTGGAAAAAATGGAGAGTCCAAAGGAGGAGAGAGCAGTCAAGCCAGTAATCTCGTTCTCAAGTAAACATGGGTACTGAAGATTAGGTTTTTGAAGGTACAAATTGATAACAAATACCAAAAACCAAAGATTAAAAATCTAGAGGTTGTATTTTCAAAAAAACAATATTAAAGGAGAAAAAAAAACACAAAGTCACAAGAATTATTAAAATATATATATGAAGTTTGCTTTAAAAATAAGTCTTTTTTTTGAAAAGTAATAGTAGGTTATAAAAATAAAAATTAAAGGAGAAACAGAGGACTTAAAAAAAAGAAAAAAACAAACATCAAAAAAGAATGATCGTAAAAATAGTAAAGATACATCTAGGACTTTCTCTGGTGTTGTTGTGGGCATTGTGGGGTCAGTTCATTTTCAGATAGTTCCTTGGTCCGGCTTTTATTTCTCAAGATCTACAGGCCCCTTCCTATATAGTTGGTACTAATGACAGGGTTTTAATCTATTGCACCTGTCACTTCCAAGGCGGTTCCCTCTGTTTTAGCTTCTTGTGTTTGCTGGTCTCTTCAGTGTCTGATTTCCACCCTGACACAAGGGTGGTGGTGGTCGTGGACACTTTTTTTTAGGCTCACTTGTTCAGGTGCGCTGTGGGGAGGGAGGGATGCTGCTAACAAATAACACTGGTATGTGCTCGCAGTGTCTCAGCCACGGTAGGCCTGCCCCCACTCATGGCACACACAGCTCAGGCTCTAGGTTGCTCTGCCAGGAACTATCTGCCTGCGGCCGGCCCTGGGCTGCATGCACCTCCCCAGGCTAAGCCGCTCAGGCTCAGGCACTCAGGTAGTCCTCAGAGGTGCAGACCCAGTTGGGCCTGCATTTTGTGCCCTTCCCAGGTCCGAGTAGCTCAGGTATCTGGTGAGCGCAGTCGCTGCAACTTATCGCCTCTCCCGTCCCTGCTGCTCAGTTTTCTGGGGGTACAACTGGTGCACCTTCTCAGGCAGATGACTGTCCAGAACCCCATGAAGTCTTAGTTAGCAAAGAAGCCTGTTTGAAGTTTAGTTAATGTCTCTCTAGGGCTATTGCCCCCTTCCAGCCCTTCCAGCTCTGGCTGTCTGTCACCAGACGGGGATGGTCTACAGCCAGCTAACTCTGTTCCATTCTTTGTTCTGTGCACGGTCCTGGCAGTGTCTTATGTCAGAGCTTTTTGCACAGTAGCTATCCTGCAGTCTGGTTTGCTAGCCCAAGTTAGCTCGCTCTAGTTACACTCGGGGCATTCGGGCCGATCTTTATAAAGAAATTCAGCCCGCACCTCCCTGCCCAGCCCCTGCTTGCTAGTAGCAGATGCAGGTGTCTGCGTTGCTTCTCTGCTGGGGGAGTTACCATTGGGGTCATAATCTGTGGGGTTTAATTATTTATATTTTTCCTCCGTTATGTTGCCCTCTCCTTCCAAGGCTCACCACAGTGAGAGTGTTTCCTGGTATTTGGAAACTTTTCTCTTTTTAAGGCTCCCTTCCCGGAATGGACTTCCTCCCTACCTCTTTTGTCCATTTTTGTCTTTTATATTTTTTCCTACCTGTTTTCAAAGACAACGAGCTGCTTTTCTGGGTGCCTGATGTCCTCTGCCAGCATTCAGAAGTTGTTTTGTGGAATTTACTCAGCATTGAAATGTTCTTTTGATGAATCTGTGGGGGAGAAAGCGGTTTCCCCATCCTATTTCTCTGCCATCTTGAGTATCTGTGATTTATCTTGATTTATTTTATGCACACATTAGCAAGACACGTCCCAAGGTGGTTGCTTCTTCACCTTACACCAATCAGGCTTATGAAAGATTTCCTAGGAACACTCTACTTTCACATAGCCGGGGAACCTGCACTAATAAAATCAAAGCATTTCCTTGTGATTATTTTCTTGTTTTTGTGGAGGATTTTGGTAGTTGGTGCAATTTTTAGACTTGGATGAAAACAGCCTTGTTTTATATTTTTATTTTTTATTGTGATAAAATCTATATAAAATTTTCCATTTTAATAATTTTGAGGTATACACTTCAGTGGCATTAAGTACTTTTACTCTGTTGCACAAACTTCATTAGTATCCATCTCCAGAACCTGTCTGTCTTTCCAAACTGAAGCTCTAATCAGTAAACAATAACTCCTCGCCCCTCTTCCCTCAGCCCCTGGCAGCCACCACTCTACTCTCTGTGAGCTTGACTACTGTATATAGAATCATACATTTGTCCTTTTGTGTCTTAGTTCATAGAGCATGCTTTCAAGGTTCATCTCTATTACAGCATGCATCAAAACAGAATAACATTCCAGTCTACGTGTGTGCCATATTTTGTTTATCCATTCATCTTGCAATGGACATCTGGCTTTTAATGTTGCTGTGAATGTTGGTGTACAGATACCTGTTCTGTAATTTTAAATATGAGGAAGTCAGCACTGTAATCACTGTGAGTTTGAAAACTGACACAGGTGACCCCAAGGGCTACATCCCTAGTAGCTGAGCCTGAGGGAAGAGCAGGGAGGGTTACCTCTGAGGTCCTGCCACAGTCACTGCTTGCCAGAGGTAGCATCTCAGGTAACAGACTTTGACCAGCATTGCTCAGGTTTTCCCACCACTCTGGTCCTGACCCAGGCTGAGGGAGGAGAGTACAGTGCTTCTTACAAGATTACATCTTACGTCACGTGCATTCATACCTGGGTCCCAGCAGGTTACCTTCTAATGCAGGGAGAGTCAGACTCAGCTTCCCTGGAGTCCTCAACTCACTGATGAAAGAAGGAAAGGGAGGGAGGGACAGAAGAAAATATATTTGTTCCACGAGCCCATGAGTGTAAGTGGGAAGTTATTTCAGGACAACATTTAAGTCAGATCTGAGGTCGTGTAGATTTGGGACCAATAGGATACTTTAAAACCAGCTAGATCTACAAGTATAAGTGTTTTTTATAATTAAGGTAAGTATACACTTTTTTTGTGTGTTACTGATAAATTAAGGATTTCAGGACAGTTAATCAACAATAATCAAAAATGTACAAATATAATTATATGCAGATATGTTTATTAGTTTTAAAGATAGGTTTTATGCATGAATAAACTGCTGACTCCATATTTATTTCATATTTTAAGGTTCATTAATTATTTATCTTTTCTTAAGCATCTACTAACGATCAATTTGGTATTACTGACCATCTACGTAGGAAGCTATAAGAAATATTTATGTCTTTTTCATTTTCATTGAACATTCTAAAACTATTTGGTTCTCACCGCCATAAGAAACTGAACAAAGCATATTTTTTTCATTGAATCTAAAGGGGCGTAAGCCGTAAGTGAAAGTCGCTCAGTGGTGTCTGATTCCTTGCGACTGCACAGACTACACAGTCCATGGAATTCTCCAGGCCAGAATACTAGAATGATAGCCTTCCCCTTCTTTAGGGTATCTTACAAAACCAGGCATCAAACACGGGCCTCCTACATTGCAGGTGGATTCTTTACCAGCTGAACCACAACGGAAGCCTAGGAATACTGGAGTGGCTAGCCTATCCCTTCTCCAGGGGATCATCCTGACCCAGAAATCGAATCAGGGTCTCCTGCATTGCAGGCAGATTCTTTACCAACTGAGCTATCAGGGAAGCCCATAAGTCATAAAAATGAGAAAATACTTTGCAGTGAAGCTTATCTTACCCTACCGACTTTTCTTTCTCAACAACAGTTTTGCTATTTCATCTGAACAATTATTTTTCATTTTTTAAGTGTTTTTTTCTGCAAATCTAGTTGATACTGGGATTATCATATACCTAAAACAAGCACCTCAAATAAAGATCACAGCAGATGCCTGCTCTGCTTGTCACACTCTCCAGGGTGAAGCTCTTCTGTAATCAGTTATAAACTAAAAGTACAAAGACGGACCTTTCACTGGTCGAGTCCTTTTGCTATATAACGACCTCAAAATTGCATTTTATAACATGAGAGAGAAAGAGAGGAGACAGAGGGAGAAAAGGAGGCTAGATTAGAATTGTTCCCATCTTCCTCACTAGAGCTCACTTGTGACTAGTCAAGCAACGCCAAGGAGCTTGCTTCTTAATCCCTGAGAAAATGAGCAGGGTTTAATTGAGCAGCTAGGGTGCTAATTTTACAAGGCTAAGGATAATAAATGTGGACTCCCCTGTGGAACTCTTAACTGCTCAGAGAAGGAAAGTGAAGAGGAAGCTGGATAATGGGAATATCTGCATCCTGCGGTGTCTTAGGAGAAGGCCATGGCACCCTACTCCAGTACTCCTGCCTGGAAAATCCCATGGATGGAGGAGTCTTGTAGGCTGCAGTCCATGGAATAGCTAGGAGTCGGACACGAGGGCCAGCTCCAGTCTGTCCTCGTGTCAGGATGCAAGGTGGCCAGGGTCTGAGCAACCTGAGGTCACTTCACCCACCAGTACTGTCAGCACCAACAAGAAAAGAGGTGAGAATAGGCATCACAGACACTCCAGGACAAAATCAATGTGTTGTAGCATCTCCTTTTTCTTTCAGGATTTCTTTAGAAACAGATCCCTGCATCAAGGAATAACTTCAACTTTCAAGCCCTATTTTTTAAGAAAGAGAAAGACAAATTTCATATACTGCTACTGCTAAGTCACTTCAGTCATGTCCGACTCTGTGTGACCCCACAGACGGCAGCCCACCAGGCTCCCCCGTCCCTGGGATTCTCCAGGCAAGAACACTGGAGTGGGTTGCCATTTCCTTCTCCAATGCAGGAAAACGAAAAGTGAAAGTGAAGTCACTCAGTCGTGTCCGACCCTCAGCGACCCCATGGACTGCAGCCTTCCAGGCTACTTCATCCATGGGATTTTCTAGGCAAGAGTACTGGAGTGGGTTGCCATTGCCAGAATCTAGAAAGATGGTACCAACAATCCTATGTGCAGGGCTGCAAAGGAGACACAGATGTAAAAAACAGACTTTTGGACTCAGTGGGCAAAGGAGAGAGCAGGATGACTTAAGAGAATAGCAGTGAAACATATACATTGCTACATGTAAAACAGATAGCCAGTGGGAGTTTGATGTATGATGTCACCCAAAGCTGGTGCTCTGTGATGACCTGGAGGGATGGGGTGAGGAGAGAAGCTGGAGGGAGGAGCTTGGAGGGTGGGTGCCGACATGTGTATGCCTATGGTTGATTCATGTTAATATATGGCAAAAATCATCACAATATTGTAAAGCAATTATCCTCCAATTAAAATTTTAAAAAACTTTGAGACTTAAAAGAAATATATTCTGTGAGGCTATTGCTGGCATAGACAGTGATCCTTCTGACAGATGTGAGCGAAGTAAATTGAAAACCCTCTGGAAAGGATTCACCATTTGAGATGCCATGAAGGACATCCATGGTTCATGGAAAGAAGTCAAAATATCCAAAATTTCAACATTTTTAGCCACAATGCTATTGCACACTTAAGAGATTACAGAGTAAAGAGTCTGCCTGCAGTGTGGAAGACCCGGGTTCGATCCCTGAGTCGGGAAGATCTCCTGGAGAAGGAAATGGCAACCCACTCCAGTATCCTTGCCTGGAAAATTCCATGGATGAAGGACTGAACAACTTGATAGTGTAAATGTAACTTTCACATGTAATGGGAAACTAAAAAGTTCATGGGATTCACTTGATCATGTTATCTGCTTAGCTGTGGTGGTCTGGGACCAAACCCACAATACCTCCAAGGTATGCCTGTGTAAGATTACTCTGCATTTCACCCTAGTTCAATGATTGAAGATAAAGGTTTTCATGCTCAAGTGGTTCTGAAATCAAGATTATCTCATGATTGATTTATGTTGGCCACAGCAGCTATGGCCTGCCTACTCACTACTTGAGCATACATGAACTTTACCTCTATTCCCTTTCTCATGTATGCACAAGACCAATATATGATTTAGAAATCTATGACTGTAAAGCAAATAGAAAGGAGCTCTTTCAGTAAGTATAAGATTTATTTTTTTTGTTTGTTTTTTTTTTAATTTTTATTTTTTGTTTAATGCTTATTCCATTTCACAGCGCTGCATTGGTTCTGCCATACATTGACATGAACCAGCCACAGGTGTATAAGATTTAAAAGAAGGCATTGTGTCAAGAGCCTCTTGATGAAGGTAAAAAAAGAGTGAACAGCCTGGCTTAAAATACAACATTCAAAAAACTAAGATCTTGGCATTTGGTCGCATCACTTCATGGCGAATAGAGAGGGGAAAATGTGGAAACAGTGGAAACAGATTTTATTTTCTTGGGCTCCAAAATCACTGCAGATGGTGACTGTAGCCATGAAATTAAAAGACACTTGCTCCTTGGCAGGGAAACTATGACAAACCTAGATAGCACATTAAAAAGCAGAGATATCACTATGCCAACAAAGGTACATCTAGTTAAAGCTACAGTTTTTCCAGTAGTCATGTGCGAATATGAGAGCTGGACCATAAAGAAGGCTGAGTGCCAAAGAAGTGATGCTTTCGATTGTGGTGCTGGAGAAGACTTTTGAGATTCCCCTGGACTGAAAGGTGATCAAACCAGCCAATCCTGAAAGAAATCTATTCTGAATATTCATTGGAAGGACTGATGCTAAAGCTGAAGCTCCACACTTTGTCACTTAATGTGAAGAGTAGACTTATTAGAAAAAATCCTGATGCTGGAAAAGATTGAGGGCAGGAGGA
This sequence comes from Madoqua kirkii, assembly GCA_006408675.1. NCBI lineage: Eukaryota > Metazoa > Chordata > Mammalia > Artiodactyla > Bovidae > Madoqua > Madoqua kirkii. Next base: position 7,241 of record SJYC01043253.1, read on the forward strand.
GAATGGGGCAACAGAGAATGAGATTTTTGGATGGCACCACCGAATCAATGGACATGAGTTTAAGCAAACTCCAGGAGATAATGAAGGACAGAGAAGCCTGGTGTGCTGCATTCCATGTGGTCGCAAAGAGTCAGAGACACAAACGAGCAACTGAACAACAAACTGTGTCATGGTTTAATAGCAATTTTTTTCTTTCTGGAATACCCAGTAATAGTACATCTTTAAAATATGACAAAATTATAGTAAGAGTAAGCTTCAATTAACTTTTTCATTATTACATTTCAAGAAGTCTAGAAGTTCTAAATCTCTTCTTCCCAAACCCAGAAGGTCCTTTTGTGCATTTTCGGTATGCACACAACCCTGTTAACAGCCACTTAAGAAATGACCTGACAAGTGACTTCCCCTTGCTTGACAGTAACAATACAAATAGTTATACGTAATAAAGAAGGCAAGGAATTTGATGTCAGAGACAGTTTCTTGCTGAATGCAAGCTTTTATCAGAAATACCCTCTCTGACGCCGCAGGCTGAACGACTCAGTGAAGCCTCTCAGAAACATCACTTGAGACCTTGATTAGCCCATTGGCTGAGTGAAAACAGGCTGCTTCTTTCTAAAGCTTTCAAAAACAATAAACACATTCTTCAGCTCCTTGACTTACACAAAAATCTCATTATCTCTAGTTGAAATGAAAGGAATATTAATGGAAAAAAAATCATTTCTTCCTGAGTTACTCTTCAAACAAATTGTACTTTTATTCTACTAAAATTGACAAAACTCTTCATTCCTTCATGCTTCTCAATGTGTGACCTCCCAGCACCACTCCAGCCCTGCTGAAGGGGACTCTGCCTCTGCTCTCGACTCCGCCTCTCCATGGGAACTCTACATGCCACACTTGGTCGGGTCTCAGAGGCACTGCTCTGCCTCTCATCTGTTCCAAGACTGAATAAGGAGCTCATTTATCTTCCTGAAAGAGATCATCGCATGTATTTATCCTGGGACTGGCACTATGCAGTCTTCTTCCTAGGGAACTGCATTTATCCTTGGTAAGACTAGTCCTGACAAAGCCAGTGAAGGCTCTCAGCAGTTACATGCTGACCCCCAAAGTCCCATCTGCTGCTCTCTCCTCTGAGAAGAAATTCTCCATCCCCAGTCTGAAAAAGTATGGCAAGGCAGAGGGAGGACAGCTATGGTTTCAGAGACCGGTGAAATGCCTTCACTTCCTTTTAAGTCACAAACTCAATGGTATCTCTATTCTGTTCTGTGGCTCAGGACTTTTCTTGATCTGGAAGAAGAATGCATCAAGCTACAGTCTCATAGAAAAACACTGCAGCATGAGCAGTGTTTTCTTCTCTTCCTGTCCTGCTCTGTCCCGCTGTGTATCACTCTGCCCAGAGTTCATCAGAATACTGAGAAGGATTTATCCAGATAAGAGGTATCCTTGTGACTTCCAAAAGTCTGGCATATTTAGACAGAACAGTCAATTCCACAACCAAGGAAGTATAGGCAAAATAATCAGATCTTTTGAGATGGGGTTTCTTCTGATTTAAAAAAAAAAAAAAAAAACAAAAACCACCTCACAATGTTTAGTAACAGCAACACCAATATTGCTAACAATAATGCAGTCAAGAAGTATGACCTTGACAGAAGACAGTTCCTCCCTAAATCCAGACCTATCAGAACTACCCACCATGTGGCTATGAATGCCCATGTGTATTTCTCTCTGAAATACCATTTTTGAGACCATGGCTAACTTTCTTGATATAAAATTTACATACCATAAAATTCACTCATTTTCAGTAGTCTGGTGAGTTTCTGTAAATTTGTATAGTTATAGAATACTTTTACCACTCTTAAGAGGTTCCCTTGTGCTTTTCTGGTCAATGCCTGCATATATAACCAGCCTCAAGCAAAAACGGTTCTGCTTCGTATCTCTGTCAGTTCAGTTCAGTTCAGTTCAGTTCAGTTCAGAGTTGTGTCCAACTCTTTGCAACCCCATGAATCGCAGCACGCCAGGCCTCCCTGTCCATCACCAACTCCTGGAGTTCACTCAGACTCACGTCCATCGAGTCAGCAATGCCATCCAGCCATCTCATCCTCTGTCATCCCCTTCTCCTCCTGTCCCCAGTCCTTCCCAGCATCAGAGTCTTTTCCAATGAGTCAACTCTTTGCATGAGGTGACCAAAGTACTGGAGTTTCAGCTTCGGCATCATTCCCTCCAAAGAATACCCAGGGCTGATCTCCTTCAGATTGGACTGGTTGGATCTCCTTGCAGTCCCAAGGGACTCTCAACAGTCTTCTCCAACATCACAGTTCAAAAGCATCAATTCTATAGCATTCAGCCTTCTTCACAGTCCAACTCTCACATCCAAACATAACCACTGGAAAAACCATAGCCTTGACTAGATAGACCTTTGTTGGCAAAGTAATGTCTCTGCTTTTTAACATGCTGTCTAGGTTGGTCATAACTTTCTTCCAAGGAGTAAGCATCTTAATTTCATGGCTGCAGTCACCATCTGCAGTGATTTTGGAGACCAGAAAAATAAAGTCTGACACTGTTTCCACTGTTTCCACAGACTCACGTCCATCGAGTCAGCAATGCCATCCAGCCATCTCATCCTCTGTCATCCCCTTCTCCTCCTGTCCCCAATCCTTCCCAGCATCAGAGTCTTTTCCAATGAGTCAACTCTTTGCATGAGGTGACCAAAGTACTGGAGTTTCAGCTTCGGCATCATTCCCTCCAAAGAATACCCAGGGCTGATCTCCTTCAGATTGGACTGGTTGGATCTCCTTGCAGTCCCAAGGGACTCTCAACAGTCTTCTCCAACATCACAGTTCAAAAGCATCAATTCTATAGCATTCAGCCTTCTTCACAGTCCAACTCTCACATCCAAACATAACCACTGGAAAAACCATAGCCTTGACTAGATAGACCTTTGTTGGCAAAGTAATGTCTCTGCTTTTTAACATGCTGTCTAGGTTGGTCATAACTTTCTTCCAAGGAGTAAGCATCTTAATTTCATGGCTGCAGTCACCATCTGCAGTGATTTTGGAGACCAGAAAAATAAAGTCTGACACTGTTTCCACTGTTTCCCCATCTATTTCCCATGAAGTGATGGGACCAGATGCCATGATCTTTGTTTTCTGAATGTTGAGCTTTAAGCCAACTTTTTCACTCTCCTCTTTCACTTTCATCAAGAGGCTTTTTAGTTCCTTTTCACTTTCTGCCATAAGGGTGGTGTCATCTGCATATCTGAGGTGATTGATATTTCTCCTGGCAATCTTGATTCCAGCTTGTGCTTCATCCAGACCAACATTTCTCATGATGTACTCTGCCTAGAAGTTAAATAAGCAGAGTGACAATATACAACCTTGACATACTCCTTTTCCTATTTGGAACCAGGAGTTTTGCCTTTTCTGGAAATTTCAAGTAAATGGAGTTAGACAATACGCAGTCCTAAATGTCTATTTTCACTCAAGATTATGTTTTCGAAATCCATCCTTGTTTTGCATTTTGTCAGTAGGTTGTTTCTTTTGATTGCCTATATAAATATACCATATCTGGCTTATCCACTCAACAACAAAGGGAATATCTGGATAGTTTTTAGCTTTTAAGAATAATGTGTAGTCTTTGTGTGGATAATGACTTCTTTCTGTTGAGTAGATTGCTAGGAGTGGAATAACTGAACTGGATCGTAAGTCTATGTTTAAGATTTTAAAGGCTGTCAAATGCTTCCAAGTAGCTACAAAATTTCGGAAGACATCAGCCATTATTTACTCAAATATGTGTTCTACTCATTTCTTTCGCTCCTTTCTCTTTTGCTTTTGGAATTCCCATTACGCACACATCAGTTCTTTCTTGGCACCTCACAGGTCTCTGAGGAGTTGTTCATTTTTCTTTATTCCTTTTTTCTTTTCATTATTCCGATTGGATAAATTCAATTGATCTAGCTTCAAGCTTATTTTTCTGCCATCTAACGTCACTGTTAAACACCTTTACTGAATTTTTCATTTTACTGTATTTGAGAACTCCAGAATTTCCATTTTTTTAAAATAACTTTTTTATTTAAACCATTTATTAGATGCCCTTATATGCTTGTAAGTATCCTGTAGGCTTTTCTTTAATTACTAAAGCATGCTTTCCATTGGTTCTTGGAATTTATTTTTAACAGCTCCTTTAAAGTCACTATCTTCCAAATCAAACATCTGGGATGCCTCAGAGACAGTTTCTAGTGACTCATTTTTTACCCTATGTTATGGGTCACATGTTCCTATTGATTTGTGTGTCTCATATAATGTTGTTGTGTGCAAGGCATCATGTTTGACCAGAGACACTTAAAATGCTAGAGACCTTGCTGTGTCTCCTAAGCTCATGCCACCCGATGCATGTGCCAACTGTAAGGACTTCCAGGTATATGTGGGAGCTTACTGTTGTCTACTGTGACCCCGTCATTCCCAAACTGCCCTGATACATTTCTGGCCAGTCTGCCTCTCCATTGCTTCCTCCACTCATGGTTATAACTTCAGAAGAGCTGTTATACTGTCCTTCCTTCTTCACCTGCTACTGTTTCCAACAATTGCCAGGGACATTCATTATTTCTGTGCCTTACTCCAACTTCAGTCAGTCCTCTCTGACAGCATAGCTTCTGGTTTTCACACCTTATCCTGCCCTGGCAGAACTACTATGTCAATGGAGCTGAGAGTTGGGGAGATGGGGTGGGATGAGAGCACCCCCAAGGGTAAAATGTCACAAGCTCAGGTTGTTCTTATCCAAAGTTCACGTATTTATCCTTAATAAATGCTTGTCAAATTGTTGTATGCCCTTAGTTAATTTCCACAGTTCCAAAATAGTTTTTTTTTTTTAATTCTGTCCACTTTCACCACTGATTTTTGGGCGTAAGAACTGCCAAGCTCCTTACTCTGTCATTTTTCAGTCTGACCTTCTGTGTTCATTTATCTTCAATCTTTTTTTCTTCTCTCTCCTTTCTGGGGTGGATAATTTCTATTGATCTTTCTTAAAGTTCACAATTTCCTCTAACATCTAAAATATGCCAGTAATCCTGTCTAGTAATATTTAATTTCAGTATTATCATTTTTAAGTACAGAAATACCATTTAGTTCTTTTTTATAATTTCAAATTTTCACTTGAGATTCCTCACTGGTGCATGACTGACATTGTATTTTCCTTTAATTTTCTGCATATAATTTCCTTAAATCTCTGCACATACTCGTGAACATCGCTTTAAGTCTCTGACTGCTAAATCCAATAGCTTGGGCATATAGAGTCAGTTTTTATTGCTTTTTCCTCTATGTATGACTCATACATTAATTTCTTTATTTTTCATATTTTTTAATTGAAAACTGGACATTTTAGATAATACACTATAGAAACTGTGGATTCATTTTGAGATAATCATTGTAGGATCTGTGGATTCTTTTTATTATCTATAAATAGTAACAATAATAATAACTCTATTACTACTACTATTGGATAGTAGTTATTATTATTAATAATAATATCAGGAAGAGCCCCTGGAATAGGGAATGGCAACCCACTCTAGTATTCTTGCCTGGAGAATTCCATGGACAGAGAAACCTGGTGGGCTATAGTCCATGGGGGTTGCAAAGAGCTGGACATGACTGAACACTACCATTATTATTTACTTGCCTGGACTTAAACTGCGAAGAAAAAAAAATCTCTCTCAAGAAGCATGTTCTTTTTATTCTTATTTTTCTTTTTTATACCAGTTTCTTGGGGGTTTCTCCTGTATCTGGACAATTTAGTGGTCAGCTAAGGACAGGGGTAGGATTTGTGCTCAAGCATCTCAAGCTGCTAATACTTTCACCCTCTACCAATCAATCTGTGTCTGAGATGACTATGGGAGAAACATCCAAAGTCACAGAGAGTTCTCCAATATCCTTGGTATTCTCTTTCCCCTGGACTTTCTCAGGTCACTCCTACATGTCCCAGTGTTCTGCTCCCCAGACAACCACATGTGTGCAGGGGGCATTTTGTCTATTTTTAAATAAAATGTTTCATAAACATATTAACATTGGAAGTCGGTGGATCTTGAATTCACTATGAACTTGTAGAGGTTCTGTGTTTCAGTTGCAGAGCTATACTAAAAGTTGCTGGTGTGTCTTAAGAAGGGCCTTTGGGACTTCCCTGAGGGTCTAGTGGTTAAGACTTCACCTTCCAATACAGGGGATAAAGGTTCCATCCCTGGCAGGCCAGCTAAGATCCCACATGCCTCATGGCCAAAAAAAAAAAAAAAAAAGACATGAACAACAGAAGCAATACTGTAACAAATTCAATAAAGATTTTAGGAAAAGAGACCTCCTTTAAAAAAAAAAAGTGGGCCTTTTATTTCAGAGTAACCATTATAAGAACAAATAAGTGAAGCACTTCTCAAATTTATTCTAAATTTCTGATGAAGGTTACATGGTGCTTGTTGCAAACTAGTGTCTTCCAAACACTGGACTTCCATACCTCTACCCCAGAATGATAAAAGCATGTTGAAAGAAGGAGGCAGACAAAAGCAGTACTTAGTAAATTATAGGAAATCATTATGTTTACGAGGGTGCAATCTTTATGTAAAGGTGAACAAGAGCTATTTTTATTTTGAAAATATGGTATATGCACAATGTTTCACATTTTAAGCAGAGGTTTAACATAGAAGCCAAAATTCCAGGTTTCTAGATTCCACAAACACAACAGCACAAAGAAAATGAATCTTTATTACAAATTTAAATCTCCTCAAGACACTGAGAAAATTAAGTAATCCTCTTTTATTTTTTTAACAGAACTTGGAGATATTTTGATGAGTTATTTTTCTCTAGCACAGTGTGCCTTAACAGCTGGGTGTGTATACTCATTAATTTAGAAGTGGGACTACTGGAAGCCCGATGAGACAAGAATGCCCACAGTTGAGGTTCTCTGCTTAACACTCACATGCCCCAGATCTGATCTGGTCCATCTAATTAAGAAAATAAAAAATAATCTTTGCCCACAGAATATTATCACTGTCCGGAGAGGATCATCTTTCCTTCAAAGCAGTTATTAGTGCTCCCAGTCTGGGTTGGACAGAGAAAAGGATTATTCACTCCTCAGCTCTGCTTTCTCTATGTGTGCTAAAAAACTGCAGAGCAGAGCAGAACTCTGCTGCCACAGTTCATTAAGCGCTCTCCCTGTGAGAACTCCAGGATGGAGAGAACAAAAGAGGGAAAGCACCAAACAGAAATATTAAATATTTTGCACTGGCCTGCATTTCATTCCCTCATTAGATTTTACCTCAGAACCAGGACAAACACTGGAAAAAAGGGGAAAAAAACCTTCTGGCCATATTGCTGTCTCACTCTTTGCTTTAGTTGGTATGGAAATACAAAGTCACCCTTTTCTTGGCTGGACGCCTTCAAAGGCAGCACTTGGAATTTTAGCTTCCATTTCAATTATCTGTCAAACCTCTTATAGGGAGAAGAGGGTAAGAGATGGTGTTTCTTTCAATAATAACTACCTAGTATCCCACCAGTCTCTCAGGCCAGCCACCTAATGGCTTCAGCGGACATTCAAAGATTTCTTTTTTTCCTACACAGACAGCTACATTTCTTGCAACCTGCTAATTGTAAACCACAGGGAAACTCACAGATCGCTCTTTGAACTGTCTGTACCACCTCGAGTTTTATCAATCTTGAGAGTGGAAGTCCTCACTTGAAGGTGAGTTTAACTAACCCTCACTTCATAAACAGAAGAAAAAAGTCCAGAACCAAGAATACTTACTGATAATCATATTGCAGCTCAGTCAATTTCTGGTCTTTCACTGAAGCCTAATTTTCCCTTGAACCCAGAGAAGGCTAAGGATGACTATCTTACCTTCAGTTCAGTTCAGTCGCTCAGTCGTGTCTGACTCTTTGCGACTCCACGAATCGCATTATGTCAGGCCTCCCTGTCCATCACCAACTCCCAGAGTTCACTCAGACTGACATCCATCGAGTCAGTGACACCATCCAGCCATCTCATCCTCTGTCGTCCCTTTCTCCTCCTGTCCCCAATCCCTCCCAGCATCAGAGTCTTTTCCAATGAGTCAACTCTTCGCATGAGGTGGCCAAAGTACTGAAGTTTCTGCTTTAGCATCATTCCTTCCAAAGGAATCCCAGGGTTGATCTCCTTCAGAATGGACTGGTTGGATCTCCTTGCAGTCCAGGGGACTCTCAAGAGTCTTTTCCAACACCACAGTTCAAAAGCATCAATTCTTCAGCGCTCAGCCTTCTTCACAGTCCAACTCTCACATCCATACATGACCACAGGAAAAACCATAGCCTTGACTAGACGGACCTTAGTCGGCAGGGTAATGTCTCTGCTTTTGAATATGCTATCTAGGTTGATCATAACTTTTCTTCCAAGGAGTAAGCGTCTTTTAATTTCATGGCTGCAATCACCATCTGCAGTGATTTTGCAGCCCCAAAATATAAAGTCTGACACTGTTTCCACTGTTTCCCCATCTTACCTTATTGCTTCATAAGAACCTATGCTAGGATTCTAAGTGAAGGAGGGTTGAGAAAGGGTGAAATGGGCCATCAGCAGCCTGAAGCTGCCCAAGTCTTGAGACCTTTCCAACAACAGTTTTCTTGAAGGAACTGGGTTCAGACAGGCATGAACTGAAATTGCAGCTTTGTCAATTACCAGATGTATTTCTTGGTTAATTTCTTTAAACCTTGAAGAACCTTAACATTTTTAAACCCTGGTTTCTAGTTCTATAAAATGAGGACATGGACAGTGCCATTTTTCCTTGTCATACTAGCACTCATCATGAAATCTGAAAATGTTTTTAAAGAGAAGGCTGAGGCAGGGAGAAATCCGGCACTCTGCTCCTGCTTCATTAACTGGAATGCGTGTTGATAAACTTTAGTCTCTTCCAGACATTTCCAACCATACAGATTCTCTGCAAGCTGTGTTAAAGATCCTTAACTAAACTAGGTAGAGAGAGTTTACAGAAGTCAGCTGGGAGGCAGACATCAGCAAGTTAGAATAGGAAGCCCCAGACCCTCCATCCCCTACAGAGATACGGATTTCACAACAGAAAGCCAACCAAACACCTCTATGAGACATCCAGAAACAGGAAATCAATTAAAAGGTTCCCGTGCCCCAAGCAAGCATGAAGACAGCCACATCAAAATCCAGGTGGGAATTCCTGACACATACCACTACCTCTCCTCAGGGTCCCTGCATGAGTAAACACAGAGACAAACATAGAAGCCTGCTGTATTGCAAAGGTTAGTAAACCCCCTAAAATGTGTAAAGAAACTTTTAAGCATAAAAAGCAATTATAAGTCTATTAAGATATGCAATATGAAAAGAAGTAATCTGTGTCGTCTATGACATAATACACAAAATTAACTCAAAATCTAAAATTAAAGATCTAACACATAAGACCTAAAACTACTAGACTTCTAAAAGAAAAACATAGGCAAAAGGCTTCCAGACACTGGATCTGGTATTGACTTCTTGGATATGATACCAAAAGCACAAGCATCAAGATAAAAAATAGACAAATAGGACTATACCAAACTTAAAATTTTCTTCATATCAAAAGAAACAACAAATGGAGTGGGAAAAAATGAACAGAGTGAAAAGGAAACCTATGAACTAGGAGAAAATAACTGCAAATAATATACTTGAAAAAGAATTAATATCTCCAATATTTAAGAAACTCATATAACTCAATGACAGAAAAACTAAAAACTTGATTCAAAAAATGAGGAAAGAACTTGAATAGATATTTCTTGAAAGAGCATATACAAATGACCAATTAGCACATGAAAAGATGTTCAACATCCCTAATTATTAGGGAAATAGAATTCTAAACCACAATGAGATAGCACCTCACATCCATCTGGAGTGCCAGTATCAAAAGAAAATAAATGTTGTTGAGGATGTGAAGTTAGAATCCTTGTGCACTGTTGCTGTGGATGCAAATGGGGTAGACATTATGGAAATACGAAGGTGCCTCAGAAAATTGAAAAGTAGATGACCAACAATCTCACTTTTCGGTACATACACCATGAGACACAGCAGAAGACAGGCTTCCCAGGTGGCACTAGTGGTAAAGAGCTCATCTGCCATGGCAGATGTCAGATGTGTGCTCAGTCCCTGGGTTGGGAAGATTCCCTGGAGGAAGGCATGGCAACGCACCAGAGCATTCATTCCTGGAAAAATCCACGGACAGAGGAGCCTAGCAGGCTCTAGTCCATACGGTCACAAAGAGTTGGACATGACTAAAGTGACTTAGCATGCACACACCCCTCAAGAGACATCTGCACATCCATGTTCATTACAGCATTATTAACAACAGCCAGGAGGTAGAAGCAACCCAGATCCCACCAACAAATGAGTGGATAAAAACATGTAGCATATACATATGACTGAATTTTATGTGGCCTTAAAAAGGAAGGAAATCCTGTCAGGCTACAACATGCATAAAAGTTGAGGACATTTACACTAATTGAAAAAAGTCAAATAATCATGTAAGTATCTATTTTAGATACTCACATGAAGTACATAAAATAGTCAAAATTATAAAAATAGAAAACAGAAAAGTGGCTACCAAGAGCTTAAGGGTGGGTAAGAGGGAAGCAGTGTTTAATGGATACAGAGTTTCCATATTGCAAAATGATAAACATTCTAGAGATCTGTTACATAATTATGTGAACATACTTAAAATTACTGAACTGTATACTTCAAAATGCCAAAGAAGTTAGCTTGGTCATGTTTTCATTTGAACTGGTTTGTCAGGTTGTTTTCCCTTGAGTAATAGTTTTTAGGGAAATATTTTTTGGGTTCAATTAAAAGTTTTAGATTTAATTTTCAGTTCAGCAAAATAAGCCATTTCAATTCAGACTCTATCCCTAACTAGGACCACTCTGCCTTGGACAGAAGATAGCTGGTCCAACTTAAGCCAGCCTGCAGCTATCCTGTGGGTTCATTCTGCCCTTCAAGTACTGCTGCTAAGTCACTTCAGTCATGTCCAACTCTGTGCGACCCCATAGACGGCAGCCCAAAAGGCTCTCCCATCCCTGGGGGATTCTCCAGGCAAGAACACTGGAGTGGGTTGCCATTTCCTTCTCCAATGCATGAAACTGAAAAGTGAAAGTGAAGTCGCTCGGTCGTGTCCGACCCTCAGCGACCCCATGGACTGCAGCCTTCCAGGCTCCTGTCCATGGGATTTTCCAGGCAAGAATACTGGAGTGGGGTGCCATTGCCTTCTCCGTACAATGGGGCTTAAAAACACTATTGATCACACCCCTAATTTCCTAAAAATGTCAGGGACATTTTATACTTTTCCTCTGAGGTATTAAATATCAGGCCTGCCATTAGCCAGATTGTGATAACAGACACAATAAAGCCAACTGCAAAGTTAACATTAAGGAATATTTCCACAAAGGTCACACTGTGGCTGCAGAATACCATAATGAACCTCTTCTTTGAGGGCTACTGGTGGCTCACAAAAGATTTCCCCAGCTCAGCTCTGCAATGTCCACCTCTCTGTGACCTCAAACAATTCAGAAATGGCTCCTGCTGCCTCTAACCCTTCCTAAGAATCACTGAACTCAAGTACAAGCCTCATTTTAAAAAGACCCTTCCTGCTCTTTCTTGTTAGGAGAAATGGGCTGGCTGAAAAGTTCATTTGGGTTTTCCTGAATGAACTTTTTGGTCAACCATACTTCACAGTTCACAGGGGTCCCAACCTTTTTGTCATCCGGAACTAGTTTCACAGAAGTTAATTTTTCCACAGACTGAGGGGGTAGAGGGATGGTGTGGGATGATGCAAGCACATTACACTTACTGTATACTTTATTAATATGACATCAGCTCTACCTCAGATCATCAGACATTAGAACCCAGAGGCTGGTAACCTCTGCACTAGCATAAACCCCCTCCCACTGCAATAAGTTAATAAATCTGTGCTTTGTTGGACAGAAAGTTTGCATTGGTCGTCTTTGGCTGTTGGGATTTTTCCTCTCCCCTGCAGGAAAAAAGTGTTTCCAACATATCCAAAACCAGCAGGCTTGGATAGAGGGGGTTTGCTCTTCCCCAAAAAAACAGATAAATCTGAGATCTATAAAGAGCCATCCCCAGCTCCTGATCGACTCACCATCATCCAACCCCTAAAATCAGCAGAACGGTTGGAAACTGGGCAAGATGCTCCCTGCCTAAGAGAAGGCAGTGTAATCTCTGTGCTGACTCCAGCCAGGATTTTCCAAACTTCCCCTGGAAAAAGTTCTGTGGCATTCAGGTCTTTTAAAGCTATCACCTCCTCCTCTGAGCCCATGTATCACTGACTGGATGTACCTCAAGGTGTAACATCTGATACTTATCCTCCATTACAGATCAACAAAGGTCTAATCATTCAAGATCTTGCTAAAATGTCACCTCTTCACAGACACCTTCTTTGATCCCTCTAAACTAAGTCACCTCTTCACAATCTCTTACACAACACATTCCTCTCCTCTTTTATTCTTCTTCACATTTATCATGGAAAGTACAGTTAGCACCTCACATTTTCCTTCACTACTTTATCCAATCTTTTAATTTTCACAATTTATAGAGCTTTATAGGCTTTATAACTCTACAAATCATGTCACCAGCACGTTTCTTTTCTCCAATATTTATTGCAAATATTTCTTGCTCATATTGCTGCAGTTCATTTTGAGCTGCTGCTCAAAAAAAGAAACAGATCAAAATAGAGTACTAATACACTCTGATTCCAGGTGGCTTTTTCCAGGAGGGAGGGAAGAGGTTAAAATATAGTTATAAAATCAAAGCATTTTATTTATCTGCAAGGAACTTTAATGGCCATAAAAACAGTTTCTCCTTATCTTGCAGAGAAAAAAAGGAAGGGCTGGAGTGTGGAGACAACCTGAAAAAGTTTCAATTTACTAGTGACTGAATGGCAAATAGATGGGAAACAGTGGCTGACTTTATTTTTCTGGGCTCCAAAATCACTACAGATGGTGACTGCAGCCATGAAATTAAAAGATTCTTACTCCTTGGAAGGAAAGTTATGACCAACCTAGACAGTATATTAAAAAGCAGAGACATCACTTTGTCAACAAAGGTCCATCTAGTCAAGGCTATGGTTTTTCCAGTGGTCATGTATGGATATGAAATGGACTATAAAGAAAGCTGAGCCCCAAAGAATTGATGCTTTTGAACTGTGGTGTTGGAGAAGACTCTTGAGAATCCCTTGGACTGCAAGGTGATCCAACCAGTCCATCCTAAAGGAGATCAGTCCTGGGTGTTCACTGGGAGGACTGATGTTGAGGCTGAAGCTCCAATACTTTGGCCACCTCATGTGAAGAGCTGACTCATTAGAAAAGACCCTGATGCTGGGGAAAATGGAGGGCAGGAGAAGAAGGGGTCGACAAAGGATGAGATGGTTGGATGGCATCACCGACTCAATGGACGTGGGTTTGGGTGGACTCCAGGAGTTGGTGATAGATAGGGAGGCCTGGTGTGCTGCAGTCCATGGGGTCAAAAAGAGTTAGACACAGTGACTGAGCAACTGAGCTGAACTGAACATCTAGCAATACTTGATGAAAAAAAGGATGCATATGACACCAAGCTTTCAGCATTTAGCATTTTGCCTTAAAATTAGTACTTCTAAAAATTAAAAATATACAATGTCACTACATTTGCATGTATAAGTTGAGGAACCATGAATAGTCCATTTATCTTAACAAATGGGCAATGCTATTGAAACTCTGTGATGCTCCCTGATCACAGCCTTCTCCTCTCTGGTGGGAGACGGGCCAAGGAACACTAATGAATTTTGGTTTTGTCATTCCTGTTTTTATTTGTAGTCTTAACACTCATGTACTCTGACACTGACATTAACGCCTTCACACTGCATGTACTCATTAACAACTTGCTTTCTTTTCCTTGTTTTTGAGAGTCAGCATTTTCATGCTAATTCATTTTAGTACATTAATTCTCACTGCTGTAAAATATTCAAGCGTGTGATAATGCCATACTTTATCCATTTTCTTGCTCTGTGGATAAATTAAACTTAAATATTTGGGCTGGAGAGGTGAGATGACCTGTGTCAAACATAACCTTAACCATTGGCTCCAGGAGAGCCTAGTACAGAAAGATAAGACAGCAACCCAAGAAATTTTACTTCACTATTACCTTCTGGAAACTCTTGTGATTCACTTGATCCAGGAAGACAGTTTGCACATTTGGAAAAAACCACTTTTTTTAATAAGTGAAGGAAAGTTACAGGCTCAAAATAGCCTGGAGCTAAGACTTTCCTCCAGGTCCTCCCCACCATTCTGTGCAAAACAAAGAAGTCTCTCACCCTAAAAAAAAAATAATAATAATGGACATTAAGGTTGATTACGCCCACCTCCCAGCTGGTCCAGCCTCTGGCCGATCTCCAAAATTCCTTGCCCCAGCCCTTAAGAGATAACTACTCTGAACAACCTCGGAAAAGAACAGGCGCCCTTTAGACAGTAACTTTCCACATACATGCCTATATATACTTGCTCATTTCTTAGGTTAGTGCAGCAACTCGCTAATCTGCTGCCCCTTCTCGCCTCATTAAAGGTGATCTGTTCCTGTAAAGTGCCGGTCTCTTTCTTTTTCTGAACCTCGCCTTCTCTAACTCCCTTACCTTACAATAAGGACAAGAATTTGTTCATTTGGATACACATTCAGCTTATCAGAACAACAAAATTAAAAAAAAAAAATACTATATTAACCCCCAAAGAATGCAGAAAAGAAGAACAGAAGAGCAGATGGGACAAACAGAAAACAGGTAGCAAGACGGTAACAGATGTTAAATCCCACCGTGTCAATAATAACATTAAATATAAATTGTATAATCAGTACAAAACATTACAAGTAAAAAAGTCTGAAACATTTGACAGTCTGAGACCGTCAAAGTGAATTTTAAAACAAAAGAACTGTCTGTCATCCACAAAATACCAACTCTCGATATAAAACATAAGACACACAGGAAAAGGATGGAACAAGATTACAGCATGAAAGCGCCACTCCAAAGCTGGCTCACCTGACCGAATTCCCTGGTTCCTTTCCCGCGTTGGAAAAGGCGGAAAGGAATGAGGCGACTGGGAGGGCGAACAGACACAGAACAAGCTGCCTGGCGGGAGCGGCCACACTTACCCCAGGAAGCACGACACAGCGGCCTCAGGCCAGCGGACCCAGAACGTCCCACGGAGCCGGGGCGCCGACGAGGGCCGGAGGCTGCGGCCTGCCCCTGCGGCCTGCCCCTGCGGCCTGCCCCTGCGGCCTGCCCCTGCGGCCTGCCCCTGCGGCCTGCCCCTGCGGCCTGCCCCTGCGGCCCACGCCCCGTCGTCCCCGCAGAGGGCTTCCTGCTCGAGCTGAGGGGCACGCTACACCTGGAGGAGGCGGCCTTCGAGAGGCCGCAGGGCGCCCCGAGGCTGAGGCCTGGGCAGCGCACGCTGCGGCGCACCGCGTCGGGAGCGCGTGGGGAGAGAAAGGGCGCTGCTTCCAGCTCACGGAGCAGCGCGGCATCGCTCAGGACCGAGCCGGCGCTAGGGCGCTGAGCGGAGCGAGGGCGGCGGGCCTCACGTGTGTGACCTCGTGTGCCGCGTGACTTGTGCCAGCGCCGCACCGGGCGCCCTGCTGGGGGCGTGGCCACTTCACCCGCGTGACCGGCTGATTCAGAAGCACGTGGCAGATCCCGTGACCACGTGGCAGATCCCGTGACCACGTGGCAGATCCCGTGACCACGACAGCCCTGTGGACCGCGAGGTCTTGGGGTCGTTGCAGGTGCTGGGGGCTCGGCATGAGGCTGCTGGACGAGGTCGGGGGAGATCAAATAAAGCACCGACTTGGATGCCGGGGAAAGACAGAGCTCCTGGGACCAGATAGCCTCAGTGTGAATCCCAGCTCCTGGCTAACTAGGTGGAGTAAATTACCTTACCATAGCCGCTTTGCGTTTCACTTTCTCCCATCTTTAAAATGGGGATATTAAGTCTCCTTCTCAAAGGACCGAAGTGAGAATTACCTTAGTGCAAAATGGTTAATACTGATACCAGTTTTTAATGGTAAATGGCAACCTTTAAAACAGTGTTGTCTATCTTTAGCAAATAGCTTTTGTTTAAATACCTTTCTCTAATCCTACTCTTTGTAATTATTCACAATAGATATGTATTTTATTGAATAGCTTCTCAACATCTATTGATATCCTTTAGTTTGCTGGTATAATCAAATATGTTGATAAAACTTCTTGTTTCTGAAGTCCGTGCAGTACTGAAATTGATCCCATTTGTTTATATCATAATTTTATAAATGGATAACTGGGTTCAGACTTCCAACAGTTTACTTGAAATATTTGCTTCTATATTTGTAATTGAAATTCATCTTATTTTCTCTGGCGTGCTATCTTTACAATGCTTTATACAATGAATTAGGAGTCTTTCATTTTTTCCTGTGGATTGGAATTATTTAAATAGCATAGGAATTACATGATCTATGAATTTAGATTAAACTCAGTGGTAAAGCCATCTGAGCCTCCATTGAATTCAGCTATGCTTATTAGTCTGTTCGAATTTTCTTTATCATTTTGGGTCAAATGGGATATTGTATGTTTTGACAGTAAGTTGTCCATTTCTCTCAGTTTCCAGATTTATTATCATGAGTTTGTACAAGATGCTTTAATATAAATTTTTAAGCTTTTCTGTAATGTACCTTACTAATAACATTGTACATTTATTCTTCTCTGTCTCTTTTTAAATTAGGTTTACCAGGAATTTATTATTATATTTTTTAAAGAACAAAAATGTCTATTTTGTATCATGTAACATAGAACATGTCGTGTATCACCAAAAAATTAAGGAACAGTGTCTTAAACAAGACAGTAGTTCATTTCTCTCTCAGGTGAGAGAGGTGCAGAGGTGTGCAGCCTGGAACTGTGTCTGAGCACCGAGACATCATCAGGGTCCCAGACCTAGTCTTCAAGCTGTGGATGCGCTGCCTAGCTTCCAACTTTGTGATCTTATCACTCACAACTGTGGTACTTTCATGATCAGATTCGTATTTCTGGCCAGCAGCAGGCAGAGGGAAAGATAAAAGAATTGCTTCACCAATAATTCAACCCCCTTTATTAGCCATCCCAGAAGTTCTGACCATACTTTTGTTTATTTATCATCTACCAGAAGTTAATCATAGAGCCACAGTCTGAGGCAAGGAAGTTCTAGGAATGCAGCCTAAGTAGATTTCCACCTGGAAAAAAAAAACCGAGATCAAAGTTCTATTCTTGGATAAGAGGACAGGAATGGATATGGGGTGGGGCTGGAGGTACCTGCTACAATTTCATGTATCCTGTCCAACATTTCTGCTTTCATTTCTACTTTGAATTTTCACAGCTTCCATTTCAGTTTATGTTTCTTCCTAATTTCAGTTGGTTTATTTTGATACTCATTTTTTAAGCCCTGAGGTTTTTTTTTACTTTCAAATAAACTACAATAAAACAATTGAGAATATAAGTTTGAAATCCTGTATTTTGTTGTTGCTTCATTTGCTACATCTTAACCTTCTGCCAGTGGAGTAAATGTTTATGGAGCTGTCCCAAGACAGGTAGAACTAAGACCATTAGAGTTTATGAGCTTTGAATGTATATTCTGAGATGGGTGCTTATTTGACATATTAAGTCTTTCTCAAGACACAGTCTCTCACATCATAATTCACTGAACAAACTGCCTTTTGCCAGACATTGAGTGGTCGCTAATTCTTCAA
The DNA here is from genome assembly GCA_006408675.1 of Madoqua kirkii. Taxonomy (NCBI): domain Eukaryota; kingdom Metazoa; phylum Chordata; class Mammalia; order Artiodactyla; family Bovidae; genus Madoqua; species Madoqua kirkii. The sequence continues at coordinate 25,016 of SJYC01043253.1, forward strand.
GATTACAAGTATTGCTGTATCTGCCATGCTTATGGGAGCTTACCTAGTAGCACAGCTGGTGGAAAGAATCCACCAGAATCAAATGCAGACCCTGGTTCGATTCCTGGGTTGGGAAGATGTGTCTTTATTCACCTGTGTAATTACATGTGTGACTTCCCTGGTGGCTCAGACAGTAAAGCGTCTGCCTACAATGTGGAAGACCTAGGTTCAATCCCTGGGTCAGGAAGATCTGGAGAAGGAAATGGCAAACCCACTCCAGTATTCCTGCCTGGAAAATCCTGTGGATGGAGAAGGCTGGTAGGCTATTGTCCACGGGGTCACAAAGAGTCAGACACGACTGAGCGACTTCACTCACTTAATTACAACTATAGGATTTTTATTAGTGGAATGGCTGTGACAAAGGATGTAAAAAGGGGAAATCTGTTACCTAGCACAATACAACTTATTAGTTTGATTGTATTTTACCCTCCAAAAAGTTTTTCAGAAAATATAAAATGCTTTTTCCCATATACTTTAGGTGAGAGTTTAGATGGCAATCTTGTATCAGTCAAAAGTTAAAAAGGCACAACCTCTGGCACAAGTAGAGAGCCCTCTTCTGGGAGTCTGTCTTACTGAATTGATTTTTTATGTACACAAATACACTCCTTACATGATTTGGAAATAAAATCTAAAGATGATGTTAAAACTGGGGGGGAGGGATCACCTTGAAGACATGTACATGTGCTGTAATTACATTTTGTAAAATAAAACTATGTGCAAATGTAAATACACATTAGCATTTAAGAACAAAGTAAAAGAATGAAAACAGTACATCCCCAACAATGGTGAGTGGTTATGTCTCAGGAGGCAAGTCAGGTTGGGCCAGGAAAGGGAGATTGTGGTTAAGAGAAAGGTCCACATTTAAGTCCATGTATTTTTGTATTCTATGTATCTTTTACACAATGGATATATTTTCATTTGACTATTAGAGTAAATAAGATACTTATTAATTAAAATTAAATTGAAATGTTGGTACATACGTTAAAGTTACTATCATTTCGTTAGTTATACTGCTTATTTGCCACCTGATGCTTATTTGCCACTTTGGCCACCTGATGCGAAGAGCTGACTGACTTGAAAAGACCCTGATGCTGGGAAAGATTGAAGGCAGGAGGAGGAGACAACAGAGGATGAGATGGTTGGATGGCATCACTGACTCAGTGGACATGAGTTTGAGCAAGCACTGGAAGATAGTGACGGACAGAGAAGCCTAGAGTGCTCCATTCCATGGGGTCGCAGAGTCAGACACAACTGAGTGACTGAACTAAACTGCTTTTTTTATATGATTGCTTTCTTTGTCTTTTAGTGTCTTGATGGAGGAGAGGAGGAGCTAGGTTCATCACTGAGGAGCTAGGTTCTTTCTCTCTTGCTGCCCTGCTAGAACATAGACTAGCTGCCACCATCCCAGGTGTCAGCAGACAAAATCCAGTGAGAGAAGGTATTTTGTCACAAAACAAATCTTAGTAATCCACCTAGCAGTCTTCACACACACGCACACACACACACACACACACCACCCCCACCCCTTCACACACACACACACACCACCCCCACCCCTTCTGGGTCATAATTTTTCCTAAGTCTCTTCCTAATCCTATCCCTAGCAGGAGAAATTAATGTGGTTACACCTCACCATAACAAAGAAGGTGAGTACCTGAGGAAAAACCTGAGATTTTTAAAAAGCAAAATGAGAGTAATGGCTAGGACATGAGCAGCCAACAAGCCCTTGTAATTGCTGAAAGGCATCCCTTTTCTCCCAGGGTAAGTACTTTCCTCTTCTGATTTTTTTACTTAATTATTCTAAAGTTTGGACTGCAAAGTAAATCTTACCAGTACACTTTCTCCAGAAAGATCAGTTGCTATGCTCCAGCCCATATGAGACATAGTTTGGGGCAATTTATAGGGAATAGACATGTGCCTAATTAGGAGTGAGAAGATTCGTTCCATTCTGCATGTAGCCACTGGTTAAGAAATTTTAGAGGGAATTTAATGGATTATCACATTTAATCTTAGAGATTACATAATTTGCTAAATATGTAAACATAAATGTATGGTTTTAGGAATGTATCTACAGCTTGGAACCACAGCCCTCTGCTCTCCCAAAAGGAACCATCTCCTTTTGCTCTATCTGGTTTGCCTGTGTATTGTGTGTGTGTACATGCACACACATGCACACTCAGTTGTGTCTGAGCCTTTGGGACCCTGTGGACTGTAGCCCGCCAGGCTCCTCTGTCCATGGGGTTCTCCAGGCAAGGATGCCGGAGTGGGTTGCCATGCCCTTCTCCAGGGGATCTTCCTGACCCAGGGACTGAACCCACGTCTCTTAGGTCTCCTGCACTGGCAGGCGGGTTCTTCACCTCTAGTACCACCTGGGAAGCCCTTGCCAATGACACATACATTAAACTTGTTAACAATGTCCTAGATTTCTCTTTGCTCATTTCTGGGTTTGTTTTGTTGGTGGTGGTTTTGTTTTGTTGGTGGTTGTCTTTCTTCATGCCTCACATACATTGACCTTTGCTTTGGTATTTCTTCAAATGTACTAGTTCTGTCTTTTGTTGTGTTAATTCTACAGCTAATCCCATCAATGAGCTCCTTATTTCAAATAATATATTTTGTTATTTCTAGGACATTCATTTGATTCTTTCTATAGGTCACAATTATCTATTGAAGTATTTAATTTTATATTCATTTTATGTTTTTGTCTCTTATTTCTCATATTATCCAGTTTTCTGAAACCCTTGCCTACTACTAACTCTATATTATCTCCAGGTCTGTTTGTATTGACTATTATATCTATCACTAGACACTTTTCTTGCCATTGTGACTGAGACTTTATATTACATTATCAGCCTCTAAAGAATATTGACTTTTGTCCTGGTGGCAGTTAAAATATCAACAGATCACTTTTAGATTTTGTTAGATCTGCTAACAGATATGTCCTAATTCTCATGTTTTTACCCATGTGACAGTTTATGGAATCTCAGCTGAATGTCAAGGTATTTTAAAAATAATATTTTTTCCAGAGGACTGATAATATTCTTTATTTCTGGCTTATATGAACAGTTACATTTTCTGCTTATTATTTAAGTGAATTTGAAACAAACAAGATTGGTGGTGGAGGAACAACACTCTTTAACTTGACCACTGTGAGTTATAGCAGTTATGGTTTCTCTATAGTTCTGTATGGACCTATACCCAAACCTGAATTTTCCTTTCTAACTACACAGTAAAAAAAAAAGAGAGAGAGAGAGAGATAATCTTTTAAAGAAAATCTTCCTAAGAAAATCCTTGGAAAATCTCAAGATTGAAGGGAAATAAAACTTTATTACAAACAAAAAATATACTTACGAGTTGTGTTAATTAATTTCCTGAATGTCTGTGTTCACAATAAGATGAGAGGAAATGAGTTGAACAAGGATGAATGTCCATTTCTGCAGTTGAATTAACAATCATACAAGAATAAAATTAAAAAAACACCTGAGTTTAATAAGCATCTGGCATAAGAAAAAAACTCAATATTTTTCCTAAATCCTGAAGTAGAGGTTTTCAGAATAAAACTAAATGTAATAATATATTGGTTGGGAGGGTTTAGGTACTTGAAGATACAGGTGTATCTGAAGATCCTCTAAGATCCAATCATTTATCATCTCCATGGCTGACAACATGCCACTGGCCTTCCCTGCAGGGCAGGTCTTAGAATATCTCCAATATTTCCCCCAAGCCTGACTCCAGTGAAGGAACATGAGTATGTAAACCCAGCCCTTAGTAAGTGGCAACAGGTGAATAAGACATGTTGTCAACTGGAAGCACAGAACCTAGACCTCCAGGTTTTGCAGAATTGTCTTGAGAAAAATTTAATACCTTGATTTCCTCTTTTTTTGTTTGACATTTCTAAAAAGTGCACATCTATGGGAATTCCCCGGTGGCCAACTGGTTAGAACTTGGTGCTTTTACTGCCAAGGGCATGGGTTCTATCCCTGGTTGGGGAACTAGGATCCCACAAGCTAGGCAGTGCAGCAAAAAAAAAAAAAAAAACCATGTGCATAGCTAAAGATTGCTATCAATTTTCTTTCCCTGAAGAACCAGAGTTACTCAGGTAAACTCAAGTAAATGATGTTTAAACATGTAGAACAAGAAAGAGGAAGGTACTGGTGGTCTGTCTAGAACTAAAGTTCATTTTACTTTGTAGGTCTTACAAGTTTGGGTGATTATTCTTCTTGAAGTTCAAGTTTGTCAGCAGTTAGTTAGCTTGGGAAAGGACACAAAGAATGATACCAATTTTTAGCAAATTAGCAACTGTCTATTTTGGTTGGTAAGCACATATTTCATATAATCATGTTGGACATCACTTGATAAGTGGGGTATCTGAGACTTGTTCCTATATATGCTACACCCATCAGAAGCATTTACCAATACCAAATGCTTTTTTGTGTGAGAAATAAGAATCTGATTTGGCCCTTATCATACAAAGTTCTAATCTATGGCAGGCAACCCACTTAGAATTTTAAATGGATGTTGACCATATACATACACAGTTGAGCAAAGAAGTTAAGCATTTAATTTAGGAATAAAGGAAATATTTGCTTTCTGGTTGTGTCACTCTCTCTTAACATTAACTGAGTGCCAGCCACATTCCAGAGAGCAGACAGTATGATGAAAACAAGGACCAGGAAATACTATGTAGGATATTCAGCACGTGAAATGTTGCTTAATTAATGTTTGTTGAATCTAGAAGTTTGCTGGCTTTTTCCTATGTGTTAGCTCCGAAAGTTCCCTATGAAGTACCTTTTATGCTGTTTCACTGATGACGAGATTGAGGCTTGAAGAAGTTAATGGACTTCATAAACCCTGGGCAGGTCCCACAGTGGGTAATTGTGTTCTCCCTGCCTGTGCTGGGCTCACTGTTTCTCCTGGCGCAGCAGGATGCCCTTTTGTGCCCTGGGAGCTGAGTGAGAAAGAAGCTGGAACTGAAATCAGTAAGCATCGTAGATGGACCTACCAACCAACCACCAGAGAGATTTGTGAAACAGGCCGCATTCCAGGAGTGGTGAGCACAACAGGACCACCACAGGCAGCCAGGTACAGACTCACCATGTGGGGAAGAGGAGGCAAAAGGGGCTCACTGAGGAAGGGTGGGGAGATGGAGAGTGGGATTTACAATAAGAAATAAGTATTTGGCCTGCAGCCTCGGAATTTCCTGTGATAAGAGGGATCAAGTTGCCTTTATTTAAAAAAAAAAAGGTGGGGAAGGGATAAAGGTATCTTTCACTGTATCAATGAGGTGACTTTGTAAAGCCTGTATGGAACAAAGGGATGGGAGCCAGTTGCCAGGTAAACCAACCACGTGATTAGAGGGGTCAGAACTTTCAGTACCCTGCCCCCCACCAACAACCTCAGGGAAGGGAACAGGTTGAGACCGAACCAGTGACCCAATGGCCAATGATTTAATCAACTGTGCCTATGGTAAGGCAGTTTCCATAAAAACCCAAAAGGACAGGTTTTGGAGGGCTCCTAGATTGGTAAACACATGGAAAAATTCAGGGAGAAGGAAGGGGCCCTGGAAGCTCCACACTCTTTCCCCACGCCTTGCCCTGTGCATCTCTTTCATGAGGCTGCTCCTGAGTTTTATATATCCTTTTACAATAAACTGCTCATCTAGTTGGAGAAGGCAATGGCACCCCACTCCAGTACTCTTGCCTGGAAAATCCCATGGATGGAGGAGCCTGATGGGCTACAGTCTATGGGGTCACACAGAGTCGGACACGACTGAAGCGACTTAGCAACAGCAGCAGCTCATCTAGTAAGTAAAATGATTCTCTTGAAATCTATGAGCCACTCTAACAAATTGACTGAACCCAAGGAGGGGCTCATGGGAACATCTGATTTCTGGCCAGTAGGTCAGAACCACAGCTAACCGCCTGGGGTTGCAGCCTGCATCCCAAGCCAGAGGGGAGGATGGCAAAGGGAGGGAGAGGAATTAGTCTTTGTCAGGCTGCACCCCCGGGTCTGCAAAGTATGTACTTAGCCAGCTTCAATATCAAAGAAAGAGCCCAGAGTCAGCGAAATAGACGTCAGTGGTTCAATGGGTAGGGGATCAGACACGTCTGAAGCAAGGTCCTGGAGCCACACTCCATTGTGTGCTGTAGACGGCAGGCACAACATGGCAGCGGTCTGCACTCCTAGAGGAGAGGGAGGCTCGTGGTTAGAGTGGGAACTGGGGGGAGGGCGGAGGCTCATCAGTTACCAGGGGAACCAGCAAAGGGGCACGAGGCCCCTCCCGGCCCCTGTGATGAGCTAACCGGTGATGTTCTGCTCTAAAGGTTAGAACGGTCACTCGCTGGGGCGGGGGCAAGTGTGTAGGAAGCTCAGATGCGAGAGTCCTGCGTGGGTAAGGCAGGCTTGGGGGCCCTGGGGATGCACAGAGAACAAGACAACAGCCTTCTCGGGAGGCCTCATGACACAGCGTTGCAGGACTAAACACTTAACTAGTGCAATCTGATGTTACCTCCAGGAGGCTGGATTGAGTTGAATTGTACAGCACACAGCTGGTGTCCCAAGAATTGCTGGTTGGTGTAGGGAACACCCGCTCATATACATTGAAACTGCCAACCAGAACCTGTTCAGACAGAAAGTGAAACCATCCAAGGCTTCCGAGCAAATTACCTCCTTGATGCAGAAAGAGGACATCTTGAGAATTTGCCCTGGGCTGTGTGAGAGAGTATTTCAGAGTTCTGAATGGAAAAATGCAGCTCTTTGAGAATGTGCAGTCATTTAGAGGTCATGGCTGCTCACTGGTGAGCCAAACCCCAAATCTGGCCCAAATCATCCCTTCTTTGCCTTAAAAATAATGAAATGTGGTGCTTGAGTTAGAGTCTGTATTCCTCAGGGTGCCCGTTATTCCCTCTTCACCGCTGTATTGTCGGTCTAGCCCTTTAACCACCCACAGGTGGGCCTGCTCCACCAATATGGGGGTCCCAAACCTCGGTTTCAAAAGGAACAAAATTAGACCAGCATGGAATAATTTTTTATTGGCTTGTTGGTGGATTTCTTTGGGTTCATCCCTGTTTTTCAGACACTCCTTTCAACCTGGCTTATAATTATGCAACAACAGTACCTGCTAGAATCAATCAGCAGCCTTCCAAACCCAAACACGTTCATCCTTATCCAAATGTAATTTATCTGAAATGCCATGTTGGTGTGAGCATTATGCATTACTGCATGGACTTCTATTTTCTTCTTAAATAATGAAACACCCTAATGGAAAATATTCCCTCTAAATAAATTTTAATGAGCATTTATTTGCCCAAATTGTCCTTTCTCCGAATGGCAGAAATCTAATGTGAACTTGAATTATCAGGGGCATTTGGTGATAATGGGCTTTGGGAATACATCATGCAAAGATGACTTATTTTCCTATATCATCCTAAAGTGCAAGTGCCGGGGTAACAACTTCTCAAATGCAAAGTCAGTTCCAATGTCTTCACTTATGTCTCTACAGGGAAATGTCACATCAAACATCATGTCAAGGTGTAAGATATTACTGGAGATTGAAGACAACAAGAAGCCTAATTGTTATAGACGTCATATACTCCCAGAAATGGCATGTGTCTGCTACATGTTTTTGATTCCATGCATTGAATTGTTTTCCTTTTAAGATTTTTTTTAATGTGGACCATTATTAAAGTCTATTGAATCTGTTACAATATTGCTTCTGTTTTATGTTTTAGCTAACATAAAGATCTTAGCTCCTGGACCAGAGGTCTTAGCTCCCCAACCAGGGACAAAAGTTCAACCCCTGCATTGGAAGCCTTAACCACTGGACCACCAGAGAAGTCTCCCTGAATTGTTTTTCTGAGGAGTAAAAGTGAAACTGTTAGTCACTCAGTTGTGCTCAACTCTTTGCAACTCCATGGACTATAGCCCTCTAGGCTCGTCTGTCTATGGAATTCTCCAGGCAAGAATACTGACTGGAGTGGGTAGCCATTCCCTTCACCAGGGGATCTTCCCAAGCCAGGGATTGAACCCGTGCCTCCTGCATTGCAGGCAGATTCTTTACCATCTGAGTGACCAGAGAAGAAAACAAATAGGAAATACCACTCTGTAGTGTGGGCAGGCTAGGAACTGGGGCCTTGTGCTCAGCAAGAATTAGAGTCAGGCCAGATGCAGAATTTGGAGAAGTGCCTTCCAGAGAAGAGCTCTGGCCTCAGCAAGAATTAAAAGTCTATGGAGTAGGGAGCCAGACTCAAGGGTGCCCCCTTAGACTCCAGGATGCACACTCTTAATTACTTTCTAGACTTTCTCTCCATCTGAAATACTGCCAAAGGGAGCTGTTGCCATTTCTGAATCATTTTTTATAATCAAAATGACACTGAGAGGGATCGTTTAGTCCAAGTATAAAAATTTTGTATTACATACCTACTAGAAGCTCCAGAATATTAAAAAAAAACAGACACACTAAAAGAGAGAGCTCCCATTTTCTTTTTTGTTGCTGAAGTATAATTGACATACAGCACCATATCAGCTTCAGGTGTACAAAACAATGATTCAATATTTGTATACAGAGCAGAATGATCACCTCGATAAATCTAGTTAACATGGAGAGTCTCTGTTTTCAAGGAGCTCTGTTCTTGGATGCTCAGCGGCAAAGTCAAAAACACCTGAGCGTATCAGCAGATTCCTTTTTTCAAACAAGAAGAATGTTTGCTCAATGAGCACCTCTAGGGGACAAAGGGGCCCCAGGATCCAGCTCTTCCTGTTCCCAGGAGGCTCTGGGTGTTGGGGGGCAGTGAGGACTCGAGATGCTAGGGCCACATCCCCCACCAGCCTCCACCAGGTCTGTGGATGCCCTAAACACTCTACTTCCTTCTCAGTAAAATGGGGGAGAAGACGCCCATCCTGTAAGGCAGTGGTGAGGCACTTACAGATGGTAGACATTTAAGGAATATTCTCTGAACCTCCTGTCCCGTGAGCAACCATGTCCTGTCTTCTCTCCCTGCTGCATCGAAGTGGCTCAACTGAAGCCGATTTTTCCTCTTCCTTCCTCACATCCCTCCTTCTTCCTCTTCTCGCTTGATCTTTCCCGTTTCTTCCTTTTTTTGTCACCTCATCTATGATGCCATTGGCTTGCCATGGCTAAGCTCTAATGGGACTGAGGTGTCAGTCACATAATGAACTGCTGTTATACTTCACTCATCATTAGCAACTGATTTACTGGGGAAGCTCTACTCCAGGTAAAATCATTACCTGCCAGCATGATGCGACTTGTAGACTAGACAGGTTTTGCCTGCCCGGAATACTTCCAGTGTTCTTTAAATAACAGCGCTCTGATTTTTCTTTACAAAACTGATCAAAGCCTTTGGTTGTGTCAATCACAGTGCCACTGGACATTCACTCAGGACAACTCGACTCCGTTTCCCAAAACTTGAATCTCAAGAGAAATGACTCATCATGGGAAGGAAAGTGGATCTAAGCCATTGCTATATATCTATTCTCATTTATCTCCAAAGGAGAAGGACCAATCACACCTGCTACTGAATTCTTAGAGCTGCCTTGATACTGTGCTTGATTGACTTTCAATTTTCCCTTCAATCTGATGAGCTAACCAGTCATCTTGAAACAACTTCCTTTTGCATGTAAGCTACGGGCAGTCATTTTCCATTCATTATGGCCACAGCTCTTTGTTACTATTCTGATTCATCACAGCATAAATAAAAAAATTTAGGGATCTGGCTGCAAATATTAGTATCGACAGTAATAGGATACAGATTTAAAGTGATTGAAATAGAGCCATCAGCTTTGCCTTTGTCAGAAACTACAATGGGGGATCCCTGGTGGTCCATTGGTTAGGATTCCATGCTTTCACTGCCAAGGGTCCAGGTTCGATCCCTGGTCAGGGAACTAAGATCCTGCAAGCCTCGCAGGTGACCAAAAAAAAAAAAAAAACAAAAAAAACTATAAGTGACCTGGTCCTGAACTAGCTCAGCTGAACACAGAGCTGAAACTTAACACTGCCCTGCAGACCTTACCTCCAGGTCAGAGGGCTGAGCTCTGGGAAAAAGGAGTTAGGAGGAAGCAAATGGTCTAAATTTCCCTAGCCTTTCACTTTTTAAACACTACTACAGAGAGTTCTCACTCAAGCTGTCCTGTAAGAAATCGAGTTTGGTTTATTTAGTTATTTGGCTGCACCAGGTCTTAGCTGCAGCATGGGGAATCTTCAGTCTTCATTACAGCCTGCAGGATCTTTTTCAGTTTTGGCATGCGGGATTCTAGTTCCCTGACTAGGGATCGAACATGGGCCCCCTGCTTTGGGAGCACGGAGTCCTAGCTACTGGACCACCAGGGAAGCCCCGGAAATTGACCTTTGATATTACTACACAGTTCTGAATTATTTTCAAAGTACACCTTAAATTTTGTCCTCAAAGATGCATCTATTCTCTTGTGACATATGTATATGCAAATTCAATTATTTTTGTTATTCAGGCAAAATACTGGTAGTTTCATTTCTTCATTGAGGTAAAGGAGGGCTTCATTTCCTCCCCAAGGATGGGCAACTTTCCTCTTATTCGAGGGTTTTAAAGACTTGGTCTTGGTTTCTCAAAATCCTGTTACTCAGTATACATTTCTCTAAAATTTTTATTTTGTGGTGGGAAGAGGAGAGGAGGATACATAAAACTTAATGCAAGTTTTGCAGCTGTAAGCTGTGAATTTGCTATGACTAAAATGCTTTGCATCTGCAAAGTAAGTTAACAAGAAATTTGTTGTTTCTTCATGAACACTATGCCTGTAAGTTATGCATTTGTTAGAAAGGTTAGTGCCAGCTAGGGACAAAGGAGTCAGGGTAAATATAGCTCCCTGGAATATGTGTAGCCAAGAGACTGAAATAATTTTCACTTACACAAAATTGTTATTGACTGCATACAAATTTTCAGGCAGTGAAGAAGGGATTTCTTTCTTTCTTTTTTTTTTAACAACAACTCTAAAATTTACGTGTCAGTTTCCCAATTTTAGAACTGAAAAGGCTGAAAACCAAAATAATAAAGTAACCTGACTTGGGTCACCCAGCTAAGAAGTGGCAAATCAAGGTGTCAGACCCCAGGAGGGGCAGCCCAGAAGTGGGGCCAGAAGACCCTGAGCTCACCTCCTCCCACAGGCACACCAAGACCAGCAATTTACTGGACAACTAGTGATGAGAAGACTAGCAGAAAAGATCTTCTGCCACTAAAGATACAAAAAAGGAGCCCCAACAAGATGGGTGGGAGGAGAGTGATGTGATGTTATCAAGACCTCCACCCCCAAGGAGACAACCCACAAATAGGAAGAATACTAATATCCAAAATATACAAAGAACTCACAAAACTCACCGTCAAAAAAAACACTTCCAACTGAAAAATGGGAAGGCCCCGAAATAGACACTTTCTCAAAGAAGACATACAGATTGGCCAACAGGCATGAGAAAAGATGCTCAGCATCACTAAGCATTGGGCAACTGTCAATCAAAACCATAAAGAGATATCACCCCACATCTGTGAAATGGCTATCATCAAAAAGACAGCAAATAACGAGTGCTGATGAGAATGTGGAAAAGGAGGAAGCCTCATGCACCATTGGTGGGAAGGTAAATCAGTGCAATCACTATGAAAAACAGGACGGAGAGTCCTCAAAATATCAATAACAGTACAACCATGGGGTCCAGCAGCTCCACTCCTGGCCGTTTATCTGAAGAAAATCAAAACACTAATTCAAAAAGACATACACACCCCTTTGCTCACTGCAACAATATTTACAACAGCCAAGATATGGAAGCAACCCAAATGCCCACTGATAAATGAATAAAAATGTTATACACACACACACACACACACAAAGGAAATATTGCCATTTGTGATAACATGGATGAACCTAAAGGTTATTATGCTTAGTGGAATAAGTCAAACAGAGAAGACAAAGACTATGTAATTTCACTTACATGCGGAATCTGAAAAACAAAACACATAAACAAACGCAACAAAACAAAAGCAGAGTCATAATACAGAGAGCAGGTGGCTGCCAGAGGAGAGGGTAGCGAGGGGAGGAGAGAAACAGGTGATGGAGATCAAGAGGCAGACACCGCCAGTTACAAAATAAACGTCAGTGTGAAATGGACAGCGTGGGGACCCAGTTAACAATCACATGATAGCTTTGCCTGGTCACAGACGGTAACTAGGCTTATCACAGTGAACGTTTTGAAATTTATAGTCACTTGGAATCACCATATTGTTCACCAGGATACTGTTGGAGGCTAATATTCATATAGGAGAGATCCGATTTGTAGTTACTAGAGGCAGGCACCGGGGAAGGGAAAAGTAAATGAAGGCATGCAAAGGTGCAAACTTAAAACCATACAATAAATAAATACCAGAGGGACTTCCCTGGTATTTAAGAATCCACTGTTCAATGTGAGGGACAGGGTTGGATGCCGGTTCTGGGAGCTGTGCCCTCATGGGCCACCTCAACTAGAGAGAAGCCCGCGCCCCACAGTGAAAGATCCCATAGGCTGCAACTAAAAGCGGACACAGCCAAACACATAATCACTAGGGATGTAATGTACACCATGATAAGCATAATTAACACTACCGTACCTTACATATGAAAGTTAAGAGAGTAAATCTGAAGAGTTCTCCTCACAAGGAAAAAAAATTTTTCTTTGCCCAATTTTATATCTCAACTTAAAAAAAAAAAAATGAAGAGTGATGAAGGTCCCATCACTTCATGGCAAATAGATGGGGAAACAATGGAAACAGTGAGAGTTTATTTTCTTGGGATCCAAAATCACTGCAGATGGTGACCACAGCCATGAAATTAAAAAGCAGAGACATTACTTTGCCGACAAAGGTCCCTCTAGTCAAAGCTGTGGTTTTTCCGGTAGTCGAGTATGTATATGAGAGTTGGACCATTAAGAAGGCTGAACGCTGAAGAATTGATGCTTTTGAGCTGTGGTGTCAGAGAAGACTCTTGAAAGTCCCTTAGGCTGCAAGGAGATCCAACCAGTCCATCCGAAAGGAAATCAATCCTGAACATTCATTAGAAGGACTGATGCTGAAGTTGAAACTCCAATACTTTGGCCAACTGATGCAAAGAACTGACTCATTTGAAAAGACCTTGATGCTGGGAAAGATTGAAGGCAGGAGAAGGGGACAGCAAAGGATGAGATGGTTGGATGGCATCACCAACTCGAAGGACATGAGTTTGAGCAAGCTCTAGGAGATGGTGAAGGACAGGGAAGCTGGTGTGCTGCAGTCCATGGGGTCACAAAGACTCAGCAACTGAACAACAATTTTACATCTATATGAGGTGATAGACGGTCACTGAACTTACTGTGGTAATCATTTCATAAGTAAATCAAATAATTACATTATATACCTTAAATGCATACAGTACTGTATGTCAATTACATTGCAATAAAACTGGAAGAAAAAAAAAATTCAAAGTTTTAAGTTCCAGTAATACCTAATTTCAAACCTGATTCATTCCCTCAAATCTTCCCGTTTTATTGCTATTGTTGCTGCTATTTAAGAAAATTCATTTTAGTAAAAAAAAAAAAGAATTCATCACTGAACGAATATAACTTGCTTTTTATGTTAGTCCTTAAACAACTAAGAGTTAGAGAAACAGACCCCTCATCAAGACCCTGGACCAGCAAGTGGTATTTTAGGCACCATTCTTTAAACTTAACTCTGGTATCCACCCATCAGACTGAAACTGTCTAATGTTAAGAGTTCATTGTCTTCCATCTGCAACAGAGTCCACAGACGTTGTATTTTCTCCCAGATCCTGCTGCTTGAAGTTCCTGAATCCAGTGTCTCGACTCCCTTAGGGCATGCCAACTTGTCTGTCTGTCCCCACAGGTGAGATCTGAACATCCTCTACCAGTAGGTTTCTCCCTGAGCTAAGTTGAAGTTGAAAGAACCTTACCAACTCTACAGGTTATCACCCCCCACCCCAAACCTGCAATTCCAAGTTCCTAAACATCTCAAATCTAGACTCTACTCTTCTAAATAAATATTTTAGCAACTGCATAATTTTATCATTCTCTGACTCTCCATCCAGGTTAAACCACTTCTTGAAGTAGCTGTCCTCACTTGTGACTTTCAGCCAAACACCTGCTGTTGCTAAGTCGCTTCAGTCGTGTCCGACTCTGTGTGACCCCATAGACGGCAGCCCACCAGGCTCCCCCGTCCCTGGGATTCTCCAGGCAAAAACACCAAAATATGAGATAAGGTGATACCATTATTTCCTTTTTAAAAAAGTCATGGATGAGCTTATCCTGTTGTGTCAATGATGTGTGGCTGTTTCCTAATAAAGTCCTGGGTGGGTTTATCAGAAACCCAAGGCTGTGGGTTTCTGATTCCACCTGCTGTTTCAGGATCTCTCTCTGAGGCTGGTTTATATTATTGTGTTTGAGACTGTAGCACAGAGATGTTAATCACTGCCCACCAAGTGTACTCCCAGATGTTAGAGAAACATTTTTTATACAGATTTTTGATGATGGCGAGGGGAAGAGGTGGCAGAAGTCATTTCCTTCTCATGACTTCCACATGGTCCCTTCCATCCTCAGACTAGTATCAAATCTGCTATCTACTTCTTGTCTTGAGTGAGAGACAGTAAGTATCCTTACAGTGAGAGGTAACAGAGAAGGAGGAAGAGGGAAAGAGACTGAATGAAAGACAGGCCACAGAAAAGTCTGTGTACAACCTTGGAGGGGGATAGCGGGAGACATGGAGAAGGAAATGGCAACCCACTCCAGTGTTCTTGCCTGGAGAATCCCAGGGACGGGGGAGCCTGGTGGGCTGCCGTCTATGGGGTCACACAGAGTCGGACACGACTGAAGCGACTTAGCAACAGCAGGTGTTTGGCTGAAAGTCACAAGTGAGGACAGCTACTTCAAGAAGTGGTTTAACAGCCGTCTATGGGGTTGCATAGTGTCAGACACGACTGAAGCAACGCAGCAGCAGCAGCAGCAGCAGCAGGGGGAGACAAAAACATCAGGACTGAATCAAAGAGCAGGATAAATGATCTTTACCAATGATATTCTCTTGCTTCTGAACATTTATTTATTCTATTTTCTTTGTGGACAAAAAAGAAGTATTTCCTGAAACTATTATGCTCTGTCCACAGATATGAAACTCTGCCCCGCTTACCCTCCCATATGTATTCCAAAGTCTATTGTTGTGCCTAGAGCCTTGTCCAACTCTGCAACCCCATGGACTACAACATGCCAGACTTTCCTGTCCTTCACCAACTCCTGGAGCTTGCTCAAACTCATGTTCATTGAGTCAGTGATTCCATATCTCATCCTCTGTCATCCCCTTCTCCTCCCTCCTTCAGTCTTTCCCAGAATTGGGGTCTTTTCCAGGGAGTCAGTTCTTTGCATCAGGTGGCCAAAGTATTGGAATTTCAACTTCAGCATGAGTTCTCCCAGTGAATGTCCAGGACTGATTTCCTTTAGGATGTACTGATTTGATATTCTTGCAGTCCAAGGGACTCTCAAGAGTCTTCTCCAACACCACAGTTCAAAAGCATCAATTCTTCAGTGCTCAGCCTTTTGTATGGTCCAACTCTCACACCCATGCATGATCACTGGAAAAACCATAGCCTTGACTAGATGGACCTTTGTTAACAAAGTAATGTCTCTGCTTTTTAATATGCTGTCTAGGTTTGTCATAGCTTTTCTTCCAAGGAGCAAGCATCTTTTAATATCAGGACTGCAGTCACGATCTGCAGTGATTTTGGAGCCCAAGAAAATAAACTCTGTCACTGTTTCCATTGTTTCCCCATCTATTTGTCATGAAGTGATGGGACCAGATGCCATGATCTTCATTTTTTGAATGTTGAGTTTTAAGCCAGCTTTTTCACTTTCTTCTTTCACCTTCATCAAGAGGCTCTTTAATTCCTGTTTGCTTTCTGCCATAAGGGTGATGTCATCTGCATATCTGAGATTACTGATATTTCTCCCGGGAATCTTGGCTCCAGTTTGTGCTTCATCCAGCCTGCCATTTCGTATGATAT
>SJYC01043254.1:0-18033 GCA_006408675.1 Madoqua kirkii
CAAAGTCTATTGTTGTGCCTAGAGCCTTGTCCAACTCTGCAACCCCATGGACTACAACATGCCAGACTTTCCTGTCCTTCACCAACTCCTGGAGCTTGCTCAAACTCATGTTCATTGAGTCAGTGATTCCATATCTCATCCTCTGTCATCCCCTTCTCCTCCCTCCTTCAGTCTTTCCCAGAATTGGGGTCTTTTCCAGGGAGTCAGTTCTTTGCATCAGGTGGCCAAAGTATTGGAATTTCAACTTCAGCATGAGTTCTCCCAGTGAATGTCCAGGACTGATTTCCTTTAGGATGTACTGATTTGATATTCTTGCAGTCCAAGGGACTCTCAAGAGTCTTCTCCAACACCACAGTTCAAAAGCATCAATTCTTCAGTGCTCAGCCTTTTGTATGGTCCAACTCTCACACCCATGCATGATCACTGGAAAAACCATAGCCTTGACTAGATGGACCTTTGTTAACAAAGTAATGTCTCTGCTTTTTAATATGCTGTCTAGGTTTGTCATAGCTTTTCTTCCAAGGAGCAAGCATCTTTTAATATCAGGACTGCAGTCACGATCTGCAGTGATTTTGGAGCCCAAGAAAATAAACTCTGTCACTGTTTCCATTGTTTCCCCATCTATTTGTCATGAAGTGATGGGACCAGATGCCATGATCTTCATTTTTTGAATGTTGAGTTTTAAGCCAGCTTTTTCACTTTCTTCTTTCACCTTCATCAAGAGGCTCTTTAATTCCTGTTTGCTTTCTGCCTTATGGGTGATGTCATCTGCATATCTGAGATTACTGATATTTCTCCCGGGAATCTTGGCTCCAGTTTGTGCTTCATCCAGCCTGCCATTTCGTATGATATACTCTACATATAAGTTAAATAAGCAGGGTGACAATATACAGCCTTGATGTACTCCTTTCCCAATTTGGAACCAGTCCATTGTTCCATGTCTGGTTCTAATGCTTGCTTCTTGACCTACATGTTCCAAGTCTATGCATCTGATAAAACTGATCATCTAAATCTGTTTCCAAAGGAAGCACTAATCAGGACTCCCCTGGTGGTCCAGTGGTTAAAACACCGTGTTTCCAAAGCAGAGGACTTGAGTTCAGACCCTGGTGGGGAAACTAAGTTCCCACGTGCTGCGTGGCGCCCCTCACCAGCACAGAGGAAGCACTGATCACTGCTCTGAAATATCAAGCGTTGACCGTCTAGAGCCCGGTAGCTAGACATGCCACTTGAAATCATTCAGCAAAGATCTCCAAAAGCCCAATGAATCCAGCCCCAAACACATTTCAGTGTAACTGGAAAACAAATACTTGCCTGACTATTGAAAAGGAAATATGTGGAAACCCTATGGTTCCATGGAAGGGAAACAGATCATCCTACAACGGAGGCCAGCAGTGAGGAGCATATGTTCTGGAACATTTCTATTCCAAGTATCTTCTACCCTTTTGCTGCATCAATAGTATGTGAAGATGACTATCCGAAAAGGATCCTGGCCTCTCTGGTTGCTAGCTTTGTGACCTCGGGGAGGATGTTTCACTTCTTTATCAATCAATTTCATCAACTATAAAAATGGGCATAATTATATTCGCTTCATAGGACCATTGTAAGGAGTAAGCAAGGTCGTGTGCGTGAATGAGCCACTTAGTTCTTGCATGATAGGTGCTTAATGAGCATTAGTTGTTTTTATTTTTTTTTTCTCATAATTTGAGACTAACACTTCTGTTTGAAAGGAGCTCTGATTTTAACTACAAATATCACTGCATCCAACTTGTGAGGTGGGGTGAGAGCTCAGATGAGAACTCCAATCAGACTTCTCATCACATACTCATCAGCGTTCCAAAGCTGGCAGCAGTCAGATGTGGAATTTTAATTTCCCCGAGACTCATAAGTGGGGAGTTGTTTTTACCTCAAGGGATTGCGTGCGTGGAAAATAAACTTTGTCAAACATCTGGCGTAGCACACAGGCACGTGGCTGTGTGGGTGTGTCCTCTTTGAGAGATTGTTGCCAGCCAGAGTCATGAGGATATTCACCTAAGTTATACTCTAGAACCATTCTTGTTTTACCTCTCATATTTAGATCTACAGCCCACCTGGAATGGATTTTTGTTTATGGCATGAGAAAGGGAATGTATAATAACTGTTGATTATCAGATAAAGCTGGCGAGGATAATCAAGACAGGCTTATTCTTCAGCAGACTCTTCTTGATCCATCGGGCACTCTCATGACCTTGATCCTCCAAAACTACTGGGGTTCCACTGCACCTTATCCCCCCTCCTTCTGGCTGCCTGTGTCAACTCTTTTTCCTGTTCTTCAAGCCAGTTTCCTATATACACAGACGCATCTAGTTAGGGAAAGAAACTGTCTCCTGGGGAAGAGACCATCCTTCCAAAGGGAAAGAGAAAAAGAAGGGAAAGAGAGACCACCCTTCAGAAGGATGGTCATGGTGAGTCGCTGGAGTGCAGGTGGAGAATCGCAGTGGGACGAGCCGGCACCCCTCTTTTCTAATCTGTTTATATAAGCCTGGCGGGGAAGGTGGCTGGGATGTGGACTGAGGCAGCAGCAGAGACTGCTTGAGGACTTCTGTGCTGCTGCTGCTGCTGCTGCTGCTGCTGCTGCTGCTGCTAAGTCGCATCAGTTGTGTCCGACTCTGTGCGACCCCAGGAGGACTTCTGTGAGGATCTGGCAATTGGACAAGTTCCACAGACCGACCTCTCATCTCATTGGGATGGGCACGCAAGGGAAAAAAAGGCAATACAAAGAGAAAACTGCGGTCCGAACCGGCGTGGGTCCCGCCTGACGATTTCACCTGTCTTCACCTGCTCACGTGCTTAAAGAAACGAGGAGCTCCGGCGCCCCCTGCAGGACGGATCCCCTGGTAACCAGGAGGGGCGTCGGTGATTCAGAATGCAACCTTCGGGGCACTCCGTTTACATGGGGCTCTCCAACATCCCCGAAAAAAAAAAAAAACAACAGTAGCTGGCAATAATATTCATTAAAAACAACTAAAGCATCCTATGAGTTGTCAGAGAGCCGCATGGCACCTGGAAAAATAGCATCCTCATATTGAAGGGGGAAAAAGAATAAAAGTTAAAAGGAAATAGAAAAAGAAAAGGAACTCTTCTATCTCAAAAGACACAGATTTCCCCAATTCTGCGAATGTGAATTACAGCCAACTGACAAAGTCCCTTGAAAGTAACAAGTTATATTGGAAGAATTGCCACAGCCTTATCTAAAAGTGAGCAAGAAAGACCCCATTATGATGAAAACAAAAACAAAACAAAACAAAACAATCTCTAAAGCATGCCACGGCCTGAGACAAAGAAAAAAAGTTAAAGTGTTTGCATATATGTCCCTGAATAAGCGCACCATACATTCCTGCGAGGAGCTTGGTTTGGGGAGCAGCGAGTCAAATTTTCTGCCGTGGCAGAACACAAAACACGGGCATGGTAGAGTTGTGGGTGGCCAGGGTATTTACGATGAGGCAGAAGTTCAGGGCTAAGAAACAAGAATACTGAATGTGTACAGAGAGAAGCATAAGTAGGGGTGGGAGAGGGACAGAGAATTTAAAACTTTCCAGGTTAAACTCCATCGTTCTCGGAGTCCAGCACCCTCCCATCCTGTGTGCCACACTAGCTGGCATGCGCTCAGTCATGTCTGACTCTTGCCGCTCCATGGACTGTGGCCTGTCTGGCTCCTCTGTCCACGGGATTCTTCCAGCAAGAGTACTGAAGTGTGTGGCCATTTTCTCCCCCAGGGATGCCCATGAGGTACACTTGAACTTTGATAGCCGCTTTTTGAATAAGCTGCCTCAAGGGAGATTCTCTCCTTTCAATCCAGAATCCTAACAACTGCAGCAAGCGTGAGGGCCAGTGAGTAGGGAGGCTGTCTTCTATACGCAGATTTGTATAGAAGTCTGCACACCACCTCACTGACAGAACTGTCTCTGTTCCAGGGATGCTGACGTCCACACAAAGTTCCTGAATCTCAGGTTACACACCAGAGAAATACATGCTACTGGATGTGTTCTGTCTGCAGTGGGCACCTCCAAGCCGATGGGATGTGTGATTTAACTATTCTACCGCACCAAAGAAGGCTGTGGAACCTGGAGCTTCCAGGAAAGTCCCGCTTTAAAATATTCTGCTGACATCAGCCTTGACATTGCCCCAATTCTCCTGTAAGAATTTATGCTCATCCTTGTTCAGGATAACCCAGCTAAAACTGTCTCCCAGATTCACTCTTTCCAGTGGTCCAGTGATGAGCAGAAGATCATTAAGATCTTCTGTATCAAACACACATCAAAAGAGATAATCATTTTTCATCTGAATTCCTGAAGTCCTAATGATGTTGACATCAAGCACCAATGCTGTGAATTCTGTGTAGCAGAAATACATTTTTAAAAGTCACTTACATTTTTCAAATTATATGACCTTGAGCAAACTGCTTAAACTCTCTGGACTTCCGTGTACTTTTCAGTAAGAGATCTAACATGTACGTCATATAATCATGTGTATAAATATACAGTAGAAAGTGCTTATTATAACACCTGGCCCATGATAAGCACTGAATAAATATAAGCTGTTATTATTATTATTAGAAGTATCTGGCTGCCTCTACCGACTCGATTTCAGAGGCAAGTGAACACTGCCCCTTCCAAAAATATTTCAGATGCCACTCTGGCCATCAGAGATTCATTACTTTGGATTGTCAAATAATCTCTACTGTAGCACAGGAAAAGTCTCCCTAGGAAATATGAAATACCACCTAATGGTCATTCAAGCCTTTTAAAAAATAGTTTTCTACGTGGATTATTTCCTCCTAATGTGTTTTAATGAAGAGAAGAATGAGAGTAACCCTCAGTCTTTTAAAAGAGGCACAGATTTGGAGGACGGGCATGGGGGTGGGCTGATACCACAGTGGTGTCTGTACTCACCAGGCAGATGAGCTGTTCTCCTATAGACACCGAGAGCTTCATAATTTTAGAAACAGGTGCTCTTTACCAGGTACATGGAGTTTTTCTGCCATCTAATGGTCATTTTTTAGGACAACAGCATTTATGCCCACATAGAAGGTGTTCCACCCTGGATAGCACATAAGAACTTGATTTGACAACTTTAGGTATCTCATGTAAGTGGAATCATTTCACAGGTGTACATATATGTCCAAACACGTCAAATTTTATACATTAAATATGTGCATGTCTTGCATGTCAATTACACTTTAATAAAGCCAGTTTTTTTTAAAAAAAGAAGTCAGTGGGAATTTGCTGTATGACTCAGGGAGCTCAAACCAGCGCTCTGTGACAACCTAAAGGGGTGGGATGGGGTGGAACGTGGGAGGGAGTTTCAAGAGGAAGGGGACATATGTATACCCAGGGCTGTATGGCAGAAACCAACACAAGACTGTAAAGCAATTATCCTTCAATTAAAAATAAATAAATTTTGAAAAAAGAAGAACTCACTGGCTCCCAGGCATCTTCTCCAGCTTCCAGCTTACTAAAACTAAATCAAGGAGAAATTATAACAGTTAGCAGTCAACTAATTTACTAGTCTCTAGTACTTTTGCCTGGAAAATCCCATGGACGGAGAAGCCTGTAGGCTGCAGTCCGTGAGGTCTCGAAGAGTCAGACACGACTGAGCGACTTCTCTTTCATTTTTCACTTTCATGCACTGGAGAAGGAAATGGCAACCCACTCCAGTGTTCTTGCCTGGAGAATCCCAGGGACGGGGAGCCTGGTGGGCTGCCATCTATGGGGTCGCACAGAGTCAGACACGACTGAAGCGATCAGCAGCAGCAGGACAATCAAGTGGGTGAGTGCAATGTTTCTGCATCAGCTTCCACTCGGGGGAGCTCTTCCTTCTCTATTGCCTTCCCTTGTAGCTCAGTTGGTAAAGAACCTGCCTGCAATGCAGGAGATCCCAGTTCAATTCCTGGGTCGGGAAAAATCTCCTGGAGAAGGGAGAGGCTACTCACTCCAGGATTCTTGTACTTCCCTTGTGGCTCAGCTGGTCAAGAATCCACCTGCTATGCGGGAGACCTGGGTTCGATCGCTGGGTTGGAAAGACTCCCTGGAGAAGGGAAAGGCTACCCACTCCAGTATTCTGGCCTGGAGAATTCCATGCAGTTGCAAAAGTCAGACACGACTGAACGACTTTCACTTTCACCTAACCTCCCTTCTAAGGCTGGAGTTAATCTGTATTGCCATAGGCCACTCTAAGTGACCCTTCTTCTGGCCACAGTGGTTGATTCAGGGTAGATGCATAGTCCAATCTGAGTCAATATTCAATTAAATTTCTGCAGATATCTAAGAAATAGACTCTCTCCAATCCCTATTGGACATAAGCAAATATATCTAGCCAAAAAATTTGCTGGTACCATCTTGGAACCAGAGGGGAGAGACTAACAAATTGGAGAAACCACCAGAGAAGAGAGAGAAATGGAGATAGAAACTGAATCCGGGTTAGATCACGGCAGCCTTGGATAAAGTCTCTCCTGAAGCTAGTCCTTCCTCTTCCCTATTGGCCAATAAAGTTCACTGTTTATTGAAAGCAGTTGGAGTTGGATGTTCTGCCTTTTGAAATAATAATAGTAATAGTTATAATTCAAATAGGTCCCACACAAACTGTTCCTAGACTTTTCATTAGTTCTTGCAGACTCCTTTCTTCCCATCTCACCAGACTAAAGGGAAAATGTGGGTGAAAGCCCACCAGTGCTCACTGGGTTCTGGGGGTGCCCATTTGGTCATTAATAGCTGGACCTGAGTAGGGGAAGAAGGCAGAGACAAGGGTGACCCCAAGGGGATGGACTTGAGTTACTCCAGGACCGACTGCTGTTTCCATCAAGTTTGGAGGAAGAAGAGGCTCAATGAGGTATAATTCAAATATGAGAATTGTCCTCATGCTCAGTCACTTCAGTCATATCCAGCTGCAACCCCATGGACTGTAGCCCACCAGCCTCCTCTGTCCACGGAATTTTCCAGGCCAGGAAACTGGACTGGGTAGCCATTTGATACTCCCAGGGGATCTCCCAATCCAAGGATCGAGCCTCTGTCTTCATCTCCTACATTGGTAGGTCCTTTAGGGCACGGAGGTGTGTTCCTCATCTTCAGTCCATCCCCTAGGAGACCCCCCAGGACAGTGTGCAACTAATGAAAAACAAATAACTGTAAGATACATTATCCAAAAACAATCAGAGAATAGTTAAGTCTTGGGCTCTTCTGCGGGTCTGGTGATAGTGTCAAAAGTTCTGAGAAGTTCTGCGATGCCTGCTGGTGAAGAGGAGTCTGTCGGGAAAGAGGCGGCGCTGAAGCTGTACCTTGAAGATACCGGTGGAGAAAGGCCTGAAGGCGCTCTGGGCTGGAAGAAGGACTTGGGCAAAGATGCTCCTGCCTCCTGCCTCCCCGTCTGACTGAGGGGCTACACTGTGCAGGACTGTATCCCTGCTCCAAATAACTGGACAGAGGGTCAGAGGGGAGCAACCAGGCAGGGACCCCGCCTGACCTGACAACCGAGGACTCATCACGGTGGCTAGAGAAGTCAAGGGAGCCAGGAAGGAACTGCATTTGGGGAAACAGGTCACAGAAAATTAAACAGACAACAAAAAAAGGTTCTTAATTACAACATTCTACCTCCCTCAGCCAAGTCTGGAGACCATTTGGTGTGCTGCTATTGAAATCCAAGGAATAGGAAATGGGGCAGCTGGTGCTAATGTTTTGGGCTTCTTTTTTTCTGATTATGCACAAGATGGAGAGAAGGGAGAGGGGACCCTGAGCCGCTATGATCAGCAAATCCAGAAGCCAACTGCATTGTCGGGCTGTCTTTACCTCTGAAGGAATTTTCCAGAGGAAGAGTTACAGAGAATTTTCTATTTTAAAAGAGTCTCACTCCCATAATTGTTTCCAATTTAAGAAGAAGAAAAAAAAAAAAACCTCTTCAAAAGGATAGCATTACTTCGAAGCGAGTTGTTTCCTACGCATTTTAAAAAGAAAATATGGCACAACCTAAAGCAGCTTTCTGTCAGCTATTGGGGATTTGCATGAGAATGATCAAAGGAGCCCTGTTCCCTCTCTCTGCGATGTATAAACGTATCAGGCTCCTCTTAAAAGGCTCTCTGAGTGTATGCAGTCGCTCTTCTATCATAGCTGTTTACACTTACAGGCAATATAACTCTCATGGCTGGTTTTATGAATTCCTTAGCTGTCTGCAAAAGGAAGTACTTTGAAACATTAGAAAATCCATTCAAATCTTATTTTCTAGGCTCCTCTTAAAAGGCTCTCTGAGTGTATGCAGTCGCTCTTCTATCATAGCTGTTTACACTTACAGGCAATATAACTCTCATGGCTGGTTTTATGAATTCCTTAGCTGTCTGCAAAAGGAAGTACTTTGAAACATTAGAAAATCCATTCAAATCTTATTTTCTGGCAGCAGGTGACTTGGAAATGATTTTGTGCTCCTTCTTATTTTCTGATTTTTGAAGAGTGATGATGCCGACCGGCTTTACGACTTCCACAGGGAGACAGAGACAGAGTGAGATGGAGAGACTTGTGAACACCACGGCCCTCACCCATCATCCTTATGCAACTGACACCTGCCAAGTTTTGGGTGACCAGATTAGGTTTATCCCAAAGGAATAATGAGATAATTGTGGCATTGCATCCTGGAAATCTGCCCATGTTATTTTTTTTTCCATTTTAATATGAACCTTACAAGGTTGAGCAAAGGTAGCATGGGACAGTGGAAGAGGCACGGAATTGAGTACCATTAAATCTGAGACGCAAATCCTAATTATACAGAGTATATCATGAGAAACGCTGGACTGGAAGAAGCACAAGCTGGAATCAAGATTGCCGGGAGAAATATCAATAACCTAAGATATGCAGATGATACCACCCTTATGGCAGAAAGTGAAGAGGAACTAAAAAGCCTCTTGATGAAAGTGAAAGAGGAGAGTGAAAAAGTTGGCTTAGAGCGCAACATTCAGAAAACGCAGATCATGGCATCCAGTTCCATCACTTCATGGCAAATAGATGGGGAAACAAAATATGATAGTTATGTCCACTCCAAAAAGTACTGAGGATTAAGTGAGATAATATACATCAAATGTCTCCTATACATGATACACAGTATTGGATCAAGGAACTGGTTTGATGCTTGTGGGGCAGGGGGTGGAAACCACTGCTAGTAACAGTATTATTATCGCGCTTTAGTCATCCAGTGAAGGGAAACATTTAATAGGGGAATCCATCTCAAATTATCCATGATGAGGGCAGATGATTACTGTAGGAGTGATTAATATCATTAATAAGTAATAGGAAATTGATGTTTTTCCATGTGGGATATGTTTATTGTTTTATTAAGGCCAATATATGCTAATTTCCGCATATTTAAATGGTATAGTTCTATAAAGGTGGGAAATGGAAGTTCCTTACAGTTTTACACCTTCCTGCTTTAAGATACAGTGATTATCCTTTCAAATTTGTTTTTGGGTATATATAAAAATAGTGTTAGAACAAAATAATGTTCTCAAAAGTAGGACTGGATCTGGATGGGATGATGGACTATTTTATCTCTAGGGCCTTATCTTTGGGATGGAGCCCATTGGGAACTTCAGACTTTTGATTCCCCTACAGCAAATTAGGCTTTTGGATTATTTTAACAAAGTGGTTGTGAGTTGTCTAAAAACATCAATATTTCCTATTGAACTTCCTTAGAAAGGTGATGGTTTTTATTGAAAGATAATTTCAAAAAGTTAGAAATATGACTCATATAAACATACAGTTAAGGACATGTCAACTATTTAATTCAATATATATTTAATAAGTTTAAAAATCACTCAGATGGTACACCTGATTCAAAGTAGAATTCAAGGAACAGAAATTGAAATAGTCATTCAATGGAAAGCTGAAATGGATGTGTTAATGGTTGCAAAAGTAGTTAATGCTCTTCAGGGCCATAAACTGAAACCTTTGGAGGTTAGATTTCTGAACAGACAGAGATATAAAACTTAAGGTATAAATTCATAGTATCAATGCTCCCATCAAATAATAAGGAACAAAGTTAAACACAGATGCATTTGCTTAGATCATTAAACGATCCTTGGATGAGACCTTTCAACAACACCTAGTTTGACTTTGAAAGGACATGCTGTTATCTTTTGCTTTATTTCAAAATTTTAGATGTTAACTACTCTTATTATTTAAAATTGCTCGTCTTTTCTTTAAAGTCATATGCCCCTATTATCTTTTGACTCAAAATCTTTTCACTTATGTCTTTAATTTCCTTTTCCTGTCTTTCATTTATACATATATATATTCATAATATATTTTATTATATAACTTTTATAAAGAAACAAGATCTTAAATTACCTTTACTTGCTCCTTTTAATCTTATAGATGTATAAATGACTACAGTGAGACTGGTTCCTTGTTACCAGACCAGTCAGTTCTATCTCCCATTCTAGAAGTGAGTCCATCAAAACGTAGTGATTAACTAGTAAGATTCCTGTCCTATTGTTACTTTTTGTATATTTCTCTAAGTTTCCGGCTTAGAATAAATTCCTCTGAGGCTCTGTCCCGCCCTCTAGACCACATAAGATTCTCATGTGTCCTAATGCACTTCTCACACTACTGGAATACACTTCCTGGCTACCTGCCACCACCAATCCACCTTCCTATTAACTTGCGATCCTAAATGGCAAAGACTGTCTTCGTCCCATTTCCTCAGGCCCTGGCTGATATTAGGCACTCAGTAAATAACAACAGAATCAAGGAATGATGTATTGACACTGTTTGTATGGTCAAGGAAGCGAATGTGAAAATAAAAATGAAAAATTGATTTAAAACTTCCTTCCTCATCTCCCCCAACCATCGTTTTATTTTAGTTATTCTACCAAACTTTGTCACTGAACTTAAACATAATAAAACTCCATCTGTTAATGTTTAATTAGTGCTTTTGCCTTTACTCAGATTATTTACTACCCTTTAGGTGACATAGCAAGATGGTCAAATTCTGAGTTTCTCAACTCAAAATTGAGCTCAGTTGTTCAAAACCAGCTTTCCTGAGTGTTAACATAGACATCACTTTTGCTCCATAGTCAACAGTGATAAAAAGGATCTTTCCCTTGTAAGAGCTAAAGCCATTTAGCACAGCATTTTAATTTTTAGTAAAGAACTGAATCAAAATGAGTTTCTTATCATAAGTATTAGATGCCACAGTGACCCGTTGGGGTGTGCTGTCCAGCCAGTGTGTCCCGGTGTAACCCTGCCCATCTTCACTCCAAAACAAAGCATGGATGTGAGAAGTGACAGCTCAGTTAGCGGATACTTGCTACACTGATGGGCTTTTCAAGGACCAAGGATCATCGGTGAGTCAGGAGTAATACTTAAACCTCTGGGAATCTCCCATTGCCGTAATGAGCACTGAAAGACGTTAGAGAGCTGAAGTAGCAGACGGCCAGCCTAACCACATTACTGACAGCACTAGCAGGCAACATAGTGAGCACTCAGTAAATACCTGTTAACACTGCTGTTCTCTCTTCCTCTGGGAAAGGCCCAGTTCCCAGTTCCCATCTGCCGGTTCTTACATACACACTGACCAAGCAAGAAGGAGCATTTTTCCCTAGGTCAGTTCAGGAGATCAGAAGTGAGGCCTCTAATGGAGGAACTGTCCAGTGTTGCAGTCATAAATAGTTCATAACCAGCACTTGTGGGAGCACTCGATTTCTAACATTTGCCAGTTTCCATGTTATAAATACTTTCATCATCCCATCACCAATTTCAAGCTACCAACATGATTTCACTTAATCATATTCCATGATATTACATGAATTATATATATTAGATATTTTAGCTCCCCCCTTTAGCTTCCTATAAGTAAAAATAAAAAATGAGTATTTAGAACACATAAGCAATGCTATCAACTAACATGACCTACTGGACAGATTATTCTGCTAAACAACAGCAGAATACTATTTTTTCCCATTGCAAATTAAACATTTTTCAATACTGATGATATGCTGTGACATAAAATAAATCTTAATTATTTAAAAAGGCTCAAATAAGACAGACTATGCTTTCTGACTGCAGAGGGTTGCATTTACAACAGAAGTTATACAAAAATCTCCAGATACTTAGGAATTAAACAGGATACTTTCAGACAACCCATGGGTCAAAAGAGAAATCACAGAGGGAATTGAGATATCTTTTGAATTGAATAAAAATTGAACCAAAACATTTCAAATTTTTTAGAACAGATTTAGAAGGGTGTTTGAAGTATAACTTACATCTTTAAATGCTTATATCAGAAAAAAAGAAGTCTTATATCAACAACACAACTTTCACCTTAAGATGTTGGAAAAAGAAGGACATATTTTACTAAATCTCAAGAGAAGAAAGGAAATACATATGAAAAAAGTAAATAGCAAAAAAAAAGACTATCAATTAAACCAAAGGGTTGTTTTTGTAAAAAGGCAGTCAAATTGACAAACTAGTAAGTATATTAATCAAGGAAAATGAGAAAATGTGTTGATTACCATTATTTGGAATAATAAAGGAATACCACTACAGATCTTACCTTAATAAAAGAAGAACAAGAAAATATTATAAAGAACCTGATGCTAATAAATTTGAAAGCTTAGGTGAACTAGACAAATTCCTTGAAAGATAAAAATATCCAGCATACACACAACAAAATAGTAAACTTCAATAGCACTGTATTTTAACTTTGTATACTAAATTTTTCTTACAATCCAAATAAGCTTTGTTTCACTGGTTAATTCTAACATTAAAGAAAAAATAACACGTTTCATTCACAAAGTGCAGTTAACACTACACACTTCCACTGCAGGGGTCACGGTTTGACCTCTGGTTGGGAAACTAAGATCCATGTGGCATGACCAAAAGAACAAAATAAAAGAGGTTATCCTGGCTCATCTGAGTAGAGCCTAAGTATTCACAAAGATTTTTGAAATGTGGAAGGAGAAGGCAGAAGAGTGAGTAACATGTATTGTGATGTAAGAAAGACTTGACTAGCCATTGATGGCTCTGAAGACGGGAAGACATCATGAGCCAAAGAATGGGGGTGACCTCTAGCAGATGGAAAAAAAAAAGAGAAAAGAAAAAAATCTTCTTTAGAAGAGTACTAATGCATTTCAAGCATATACAGTTATGTTTTAAGGTCTCCATAACCTGGCACTGATGAAGAAATGGACACATAGATAAACTGAATAAATAGAAAATTATGTCTCAAATGCCTATGGAAATTTGGTATGTGATAAAGGTGACATCTCAATTAAGTACAGAGGCTCTTACTTTGTAATAAATGTACTAGGTTAACTGGATATATATCCAGTAAGGACCAAGGTAAAATTGGGTTCATCTATCATACTATGAGAAATTCCAAATGGGTTAGAGACCTAACTATAAAAAGTGAAATTATATAAAAGATAGAAGAAATTGTGGATAAAAACCCTCTAATTTCTCTTACCAGGGGAAACCATTGCTAACAATGACTCAAATTCCAAAAGCAGTTAATCAAAACATGGTTAAACTGATTATATTAAATAAGTTTTTAAAACTCAAGAGGAGTAAGTCATTATATGAGGAAAATTTGCAATCATTCTGTGAAGAGTTAACATGTTTAATACACAGTTTCCAAAAACAGAGGGAAAGTCAGTCAACTCTATAGCAAAAAAAAAAAAAAAAAAAGACAAGATATGGAAAAGTCACAGGAAAAAATTCAAATGGCTCTTAATCTCAATTCTATTTTCAGAAATCACTTCTAAAGACACATGGTCAAACATAAAATATATTAACATGCCTGTTCACTGAAGTCTTATCTGTAAGAGAAAACAACAGGAAACTGTTGAATGGTCAATCATTAGGAACTGGTTGGATAGTTCAGAGCACATCAACGTGGAGTATTACATAACTGTATAAAGAACGAGGACTATATATCACTATGGCGTCATCTTAGGATATGCCATGAAATAAAGATGACAAGATGACAAAACATACATACATATAATATATGTTACGTATATATACACAGTGCTACAATTTTACCTAAGAGAGGGTATAAATGTGCTTATGTCTATGTTTACAAATGTTTCAATTAGAAGAGCAATGGGAGGATAAAGCATAATACAGTGATTTAAAGCCTAAGGGAGTAGGGCAGAGAACAGAAGTGTATATTAAAATGGAAGTCAGGTGACTGAATAAATCTTGTTTGGTAGATCTGGTATTGGGGCTGATTTTGTCTTTCCAAAACCATAATGCAAATTTAAATTGTAAAAAGGTCCTAAAAATAAAACATAGGAGCTTTTTCATTTTCTAGGGCTGCCATAACAAAGCAGCGCATACTGGGCCTCCTGGACAGCAGCAGTTTATCTCCTCATGGTTCTGAGCCCACCGGTCTGAGATCCAAGCATCAGCAGGACTGTTTTCTTCTCAGAGTACCTCCTTGGTTTGTGGGTGACCATCTTCTTGTATCTTCACATGTCTCTCTATGTGAGTTTGTGTCATCTCTTCTTCTTACAATGACACCATATAGGATGAGGACCCAACCAAATGACCCATTTCACCTTAATTCTCACTTTAAGGACCTTGTCTCTAAACACAGTCATGTTCTAAGGACTGGGAGTTAGGACTTCAGCATGTGAATCTTAGGGTACACAGCTCAGCCCATAATACTGCCCAGGAAAATATATGGAGTTGGTGGCTTTTTGAACAGCCATACAAAGAAGGATTTCAAGTGACAAGGGCACTCAGTAGTCAGACCGTACCTACCAGTCTGGTTGATATGGCTGAAGGATGAAAAGGAAATGCAGATGAGAGAGGAAAGGTGCCAAGGGACTAGTACACCCAGTAATCACACCGTACCTCCCTGACGGATACCCCCCAGGGTGAAAGGTGCAGGCGACGATTTATGCTTGCGGTGCTGGCCATTCTACAGAAGCTGTGTCACACCTCAGCTCAGCCCAACCGAGGTAAGGCGTTCTAGATGCAGGGCACAGATCTTGTGCCTTCGATCCCCAAGATCACGGGAGCTGGACCAATCTGCTCATGACCCTGGAGGTGAAGGGAGGTAGACAGTCTTCCAAAGCCAGCCTGGTTTCTGTCTAATGGTGGATGGGGGAGCTGGGCCAAAGAAAAAACTCATGGTTTCCTTCATGCCCTGTTTTCCGCAGGGACCACTATGGGCCCTGCCTTCCTGCTGGTCTTTCCTTTGCTGCTGGTTCTGTCAACACCCTGCGATGCCTGTGAGTGTAAAATTCAGCATCCTCAGACATTTTACTGCATGTCAGACATCGGTGAGTCAAGGGTGACATCAGAGAAGCATCCGTCAAGGAGGGTGGTGGGTCTCACAATGGAGTGTAGAAATGCAGAGGTGGGGGAACGCTGATGATGGGGAATAGGTCTCCAGGAGATCTAGGATGGGGAACTCTTGAGTCAGTGACCCATTTCTTTTTTTTTTTTTAATTTTTATTTTTTGATTAATGCTTACTCCATTTCACAGTACTGCACTGGTTCTGCCATACACCGACACGAATCAGCCACAGGTGTAGACGATCTCCCCATGTCAAAGCCCCCTCCCACCTCCCTTCCCTGCCCATCCCCCCGGTTCATCCCATACACCGGCCCCAAGCATCCTGTATCCTGTATTGAACATAGACTGGTGCTTCATCTCCCATATGATTGTATACATGTTTCGTTGTCATTCTCCCAGATCTTCCCACCCTCTCCCTCTCCCTCTGAAGCCAAAAGTCCGTTCTATACCTCTGTGTCTCTTATATTGTCTCACTTTCAGGGTCATCATTATTGTCTTATCCCTTCCCTGCCCATCCCCCCGGTTCATCCCATACACCGGCCCCAAGCATCCTGTATCCTGTATTGAACATAGACTGGTGCTTCATCTCCCATATGATTGTATACATGTTTCGTTGTCATTCTCCCAGATCTTCCCACCCTCTCCCTCTCCCTCTGAAGCCAAAAGTCCGTTCTATACCTCTGTGTCTCTTATATTGTCTCACTTTCAGGGTCATCATTATTGAATGACCCATTTCTTTCTCCTCCCAGTTATAATAGGTAATATACTGGGACACGGAAATGACACCAAATTAGAACGAAGCTACAGAATCAACATCACTCAGGTGAGACCCAACACCTCCTTGCTTCTTATCCCCTTCCCTCAAAATCAGTAAGCTCTCCAATCTGTGCTTGCTGAGAGAGGTGGCTGGTTTCTGGATACCAGCAACTTCTATGAGAAACTGAGGTCCTGCTCTTTCGATCCCTCCCATCACAGATACTCAAGTTTCCCAAGAAGACCCCCCTCATCACTTCTATATACACACCCAAGGACTGGGATAGCTGTGGTTATGAGCTGAGGACTTCTCAGCAATCACAATTACTTATTGCAGGTGAGTACCCTGTCCACACTCAGCCCCGCCACCTTCTGCAACTCTAGCACCGCCAAGGACCAAGGGCCCCTTCCAGGGAAGAATGCTGGACCATCATTCATGGCTGACTCTGTACCCTGACAGCCTCGGGATTTCCAGACCCTCTGGGGCTGACTGCCTGGGGGCCAGAGCGTGACTCTCCCTGGGGATACCCCCATGTGCTGTGCTGACTCTCAGGGTATGCTCTCTGATCACTGCAGGCTATCTGAGAAAGGGGGCACTGTACTTCACAAGATGCCACCTGGTATATTTCTGGTACCGTCTCACCAACGAGCAAAAGTTAGGTTTCCAGGCTCTGTACAAAAGGGGATGCAAATGTCAGGTAAGCAGCCTCCCCTGCCTTTTTGCTCTACTGCCCAGGCACCGGTGCGTGACTTGCCCCATCGCTTTGTGCCCAGAGTTCCCTCCCACCTGTCTCCTTCTGTGGATGACCCCACTCTCTCACCTTCCTCCTCTTCCGTGGCCTCCTCTCCCAGGTTCCATCCTGTCCCCCACCCCCTCAACACCTTTAGACTCTACCTGTATTCAGATCCCTGTTGCCCTCGTGTTTTCAAGAGTGGGGCTTGAACAGGAGAAGGCACGGCATTGCGACAAGCCCTGGATCTCCCTCTCTCTAGATTCAGCGGTGCCTTCTCTGCTGGCAGGATTGCCCCCAGCCTGATAACCAAGAGTGTGTGTGGGAGCAGAAAGACTGCAATTATAAGATATGGGAAGGAGACCAGTCCCTGTACTCCATGTGTGCCCCCGGGCACGATGGTCACTGTGGATGGACCAGAATCGACACTGTAAATTATAGCCCTGAGACCACTCCTCCTCCAGAAACAACCCCTGAAATGATGCCTATTATATGATAGGGTTTTAATATTCTGGTTTTTGACCTGGCTATTCTTAATAGAACTGAGTCAGTTTTGTATATAATACATTAATTGATAGGTACACTTAAGTTTCATTTACTTTCTGCAAGTAGTGTATGGATCAATAAAAGTATAAAAATAAATCCTAAGTTGACAAAACCAACCCTGGGAAGAAATTCCTTTTATCTTCTCAAGATTCTTCAATCATCTTTTATTTCTTATTTGTCCAGCAACAGCACACCTGACCCTATTCCTTCTCATTCCAGAGTTTCCAACATTTCCTCATCTTACCAAAAGCAAGAGCCCAATGCCCATACAAATGTATAAATCCAGAAATATTCGAATCAGACTCCCCCTGACACACCCTAATCCTTTCCCACATGACAAGCATGAGCAAGAATTACTGGGTGAGGGAGGAAGAATATTCCTTAATCCTACTGAATCAAGACTCCTCTGCAAATATAAACATCATTCTTTGTCATATTAAAGTCCTGAAAATAAAATATAAAACTCAAACTTCTGTAGGGCCACAAAGAGGAATATTTTTCAGAACTTCAAAACCTAAAAGGTATACAATATTAAGGAAAATATTAATAAATTTGACAACTTTAAAAATAAAATATCCTTCCAAAACTAAAATAAAGCACCACAAGCACTGTAAAAATAGGTAATAAAATAATAAAAATATAAGATGCAGACACAGATTGGAATTATAGAGGACTTAACAGCATT
>SJYC01043255.1:0-19715 GCA_006408675.1 Madoqua kirkii
AATGTTTTAAGAAATTAATTGAAGTTTGAACTCAAATTTTTCAACTTGAAAATTTTCCAAGGTCCTTCTGAAAACAGTGTATTCTCTCTTTATTCATTTTATTCAACTAATTGTTTTAATTTTGGAATAATTTGGGGTTTAAAAATAAATGGTATAAAAATGATAACAGAAAATTCATACATATCCTTTACCTAGTTTGCCCGAAAGATAACATCTTCTGTAATAATGGTACATTGGTCAAAACTAAGTAATTAATCTGAGCACAATACTATGGACTGAAACCTCAACCCAGATATCCCATCCCCAGTGTCCTTGGCCCAGGGCAGCGATTCTGTAGTCCTCATGCTGGCCTGATTTCAGGATATTCAAAGTTTCTTCCATGTGGTTGAGCTTACTGCTGTTGACACCACTGTACTCATCCTTGGGCCCATATCCCCATTGACTTTCATCTCTTTTCCTATATGAACAGCAATCAGAGGGTGAGGTGAGTCCCTGGGAAAATTCATGAACTAAATGTATATTTATTTGGGGGCATATATTTTAAAATTAATTTTTAAAATGTGTATGACCTAATGTACTTTATGCCATTTTTTTCCTATGATTTCAAGTGTGGAAATATTCTCAGTAGGTCATGTTTGATATACCTACAAGAAGTGTTTTAATGGTGTATAAAAAAATAAATAATGCCCTGTCCTGGTCAGAGTGTACATTAATTACCTGAGTATAAATTAATTGCCTCAATTTACCAATGGTTTCAATTTGCTCCAGAATATTTATTATTGTGGGCCTAACATCAATGAACTGAAGATTTCTTGAGATGGTAACAAGGTTGAGATGTACTCTCATCTCACATGATAATGCTATGAACAATGGCTTTCAGGAGCATCTGGAGAAGCTTTAATCATTTCACAAGTAATCTAGACCTTCTCTTTATTCCCAAAAGTGGTGTCTATATTCTTCTCTTTTCCCTTTAGTGCTTATCGTTTGCTAAATTTAGTTTGACTGCTGCTAAAGACACTTACTCCTTGGAAGAAAAGTTATGACCAACCTAGATAGCATATTCAAAAGCAGAGATATCACTTTGCCAACAAAGGTCCATCTAGTCAAGGCTATGATTTTTCCAGTGGTCATGTTTGGATGTGAGAGTTGGACTGTGAAGAAAGCTGAATGCCAAAGAATTGGTGCTTTTGAACTGTGGTGTTGGAGAAGACTCTTGAGAGTCCCTTGGACTGCAAGGAGATCCAACCAGTCCATTCTGAAGGAGATCAGCCCTGGGATTTCTTTGGAGGGAATGATGCTGAAGCTGAAACTCCAGTACTTTGGCCACCTCATGCAAAGAGTTGACTCATTGGAAAAGACTCTGATGCTGGGAGGGATTGGGGACAGGAGGAGAAGGGGACGACAGAGAATGAGATGGCTGGATAGCAGCACTGATTCCATGGATGTGAGTCTAAGTGAACTCCAGGAGTTGGTGATGGACAGAGAGGCCTGGCGTGCTGCAATTCATGGGGTCGCAAAGAGTCGGACACGACTGAGCGACTGAACTGAACTGAACTGAAGTCTCTTCAGTCATGTCCAAATCTGTGCTACCCCCAAGACGGCAGCTCACCAGGCTCCCCTGTCCCTGGGATTCTCCAGGCAAGAACACTGGAGTGGGTTGCCATTTCCTTCTCCAATGCATGAAAGTGAAAAGTGAAAGTGAAGTCACTCAGTTGTGTCTGACTCTTAGCAACCCCATGGACTGCAGCCTACCAGGCTCCTCCGTCCATGGGATCTTCCAGGCAAGAGTACTGGAGTGAGGTGCCACTGCCTTCTCCGAGTTTGACTGCTAGTGGCTCTGAAATATGCCTTTCTCCTTATTCCAAGTCCACGCTTTCTCCCTCAACAGATTTTGCTCTTTTTCACCTTTGCTGTGAACCTCAAACCAGGGTCCAATGCAGACTTACACAATAATTCTATATGATGAGTTACCATTTCCAGATCCCTGTTAGGGACAGTGAAGACTTTGAGATTAGGCAAAGGAAAAATTACTTTTAACAAAATACCAAATGCAGAGGAAATGAGTCTGGACAAGAGGTGAGTCTGTGAGGTTTGAGTTTACAGTTGCGATAAGGTTCTTAAGAATTGCTGCTTATTACCTGAGGGCCTCTTCCTTCCTATGGATACCTTGCCAGTTTTAAAAGGATTTTCCCATACACTCATGGTCAGTACTAAAGGCTGTATTTTCGGGGTGAGAGGGTATGGCAGGGGCAAAGATGTTCAGCCTTACTCTCATTAGTCAAACAGCACAGTTGTTTACTTGTTGCACTTTAAAGTGAAGATAAAGATGCTTCCATGGTTCTTGAAGTCTTTCACATTTACCAATTTTAAAAAATTCCATGAAACAAGAAAAATCTGAAATCAACAACCAAATATACCACCTAAAAGAATTAGAAAAACAAAATCCAAAGTCAGCAAAAAGAGGGAATAATGAAGGTCAGACAGGAAATAAAATAGAGATCAGAAAAATAACATGGAAGATAAATAAAACCAAGACCTGTTTTTTTTTTTGTTTGTTTTTGGAAAGGATAAAGAAAATCAACAAACCTCTAGCCAGGCTCACTGAGAAGAAAAGAGAAAGGCCCCAAATAAACAAAAGAAATTAAAGAGAAGCAATAACAAATGATACCACAGAAATACAAACTTCAAAAAGAAACTTATGGAAAAGGAAAAGGTAGCAGGGAGGGATAAATCAGGAGTTTGGGATTAACATATACATGCTACTATATAAAAATATACAATCAACAAGGACCTACAGTATAGCACAGGGAACTCTGCTCAATATTCTGTAATGATCTATATGGGAAAAGAATCTGGACAGGAATAGATATATGTGTGTGTATAATCAATCACTTTGCTGTACACCTGAAACTGATACTACATTGTAAATCAACTAAACTCCAATATAAAATTTAAAAATTTAATCACAATAAAATACTATGAAGGGTTATATGCCAACAAATTGGAAAATCTAGAAGAAATGGACAAGCCTCTAGAAACACACTGTGCCACAAATAAGTCAAGAAGAAACAGATCATTTGAACAGATGCCCCCTACGTTTTTCTGTTGGTAACCATAAGTTTGTTTTTGAAGT
Organism: Madoqua kirkii; assembly: GCA_006408675.1. Taxonomy (NCBI): domain Eukaryota; kingdom Metazoa; phylum Chordata; class Mammalia; order Artiodactyla; family Bovidae; genus Madoqua; species Madoqua kirkii. The sequence continues at coordinate 3,134 of SJYC01043255.1, forward strand.
TTGTATCACTTATTATTGCTTCTCTTTCATTTCGTTTATTTGGATCTTCTCTTTTCTCTGATTGCTAGAAAGGAAATAGAATCTGTAATAGATAAACAAAAAACTCCCTGCAAACAAAAGTCTAGGACCAGATGGCTTCACTGGGGAATTCTATCAAACACACAAGAAATATACCTGTCCTTCTCAAATTATTCAAAAAGATGGAAGAGGAGGCAACACTCCCAAAGTCATTCTATGAAGCCACCAGCACCCTATACTAAAACCAGACAAAGACACTACAAAAAAAAAAAATTCCAGGTCAACATCTTTTATGAAATTAGATGCAAAAATCGTCAACCAAATATTAGCAAGCCGAACCCAACAATACACGCCATTATCAAGTTGGATTCATCCCAGGGTCACAAGCCTCATTCAACATATGCAAATCAATCAATGTGATATACCACAGTAACAACAACAAAAACAAAAGCCACACAATCATCTCAATAGATGCAGAAAAAAAAATGATCATTTCAATAGATGCATAAAAAAGTATTTGGTAAAACTCAACATCCATTCATGATAAAAACTCTCACTGAAGTGAGTATACAGAGAATATATATCAGCATAATAAAAGCCACTTGTGACACATCCACAGCCAACATAATACACAATGATGAAAGCTGAGAGCCTTTAGGCTAAATTCTGGAAATAGAGCCTGATGCCCCATCTCATCACTTCTATTGAACATAGTATTGGAAATCCTAGCTATAGCAACCAGACAAGAAAAAGAAATAAGAGGTATCCAAATTGAAAGGGAAGAGGGAAAGCTGCCACTATATGCAGATGACATGATACTATATATGGAAAACCCTAAAGACTCCACACAAAAACCATTAGAAGAGATGAATTCAGCAAGATAGCAAGACACAAGATTAATATACAGAAATATGTTGAATTTCTTTTACTAGCAGTGAAGTATGAGAAAGAAACAGTTTTAAAAAGAGAGAGAGAGTCCCATTTAAAGTCATATCAAAAAATAAAATACCTAGGAATAAACCTGACCAAGGAGGTAAATGGCATATATGCTAAAAATCACAAAACAGTGATAAAAGAAACTGAACATGATTCAAAGAAATGGAAAGGAGTGTTAATGCTTTTGGGCTGAAAGAATTAATATGGTTAAAATGGCCATACTACTTAAAGTAATCTACAGATTTAATGCTGCTAAGTTGCTTCAGCTCTGTCTGAGACCCCATAGATGGCAGCCCATGAGGCTCCCTCATCCCTGGGATTCTCCAGGCAAGAACACTGGAGTGGGTTGCCATTTCCTTCTCCAATGCATGAAAGTGAAAAGTGAAAGTGAAGTCACTCAGTAGTGTCCGACTCTTAGCGACCCCATGGATTGCAGCCTACCAGGCTCCTCCGTCCATGGGATTTTCCAGGCAAGAGTACTGGAGTGGGGTGCCATGCCCTCCTCCATGTGATCTTCCCAATTAGGGACCAGATCCACAACCTCTGCAACTCCTGCATTGACAGGCAGGTTCTTTACCAACAGTGCCACCTGCAAAGTCCTCAGACATAAACTGTGGCAATATTTTCTTAGATTGAACTCCTAAGGCAAAAGAAATAAAAGGAACCTATTCCAACTTACAATCTTTTGCACAGCAAAGGAAACAATCAACAAAATGAAAAAACAACCCTTTCATGGTGAAAATATTTACAAATGATGTGAACAAGGGCTTAATTTCCAAAATTTACCAAAAAACTCATATAACTCAATATCAGAAAAACAAACAGCCAGTCAAAAAAATGGGCAGAAGACCTAAATAGATATTTCTCCAAAGAGGAAGTACAGATGGGCAACAGGTGCAGGAAAAGATGCTCAATATTGCTAATTATTAGAGAAACGCAAATCAAAACCAAACTAAGATATCACCTCATAACAAACAGAAGGTTTATCATCAAAAAGTCTAAAAATAATAAATGCTGGAGAGGGTGTGAAGAAAAAGGAACTCTCCTACACTGTTGGTGGGAATATAAATGGGTGCAGCCTCCATGGAGAAGAGCATGGAGGTCCCTTAAAATCTAAAAATAGAGCTATCTGGTGGCTCAGAGGTTAAAGCGCCTGCCTTCGATGCAGGAGACCCGGGTTTGATCCCTGGGTCGAGAAGATCCCCTGGAGAAGGAAATGGCAATCGACTCCAGTATTCTTGCCTGAAAAATCCCATGGACAGAGAAGCCTAGTAGGTTACGGTCCACGGGGTCACAAAGAGTCGGACACGACTAAGCAACTTCACCTCACCTCACCTATGATCCAGAAATCCTACTCTTGAACATATATCTGGAAAAGGTTAAAGCTCTAATTCAAAAAGATGCATGCAGCCCAATGTTTATAGCAGCACTATTTATAATAGCCATGGAAACTATTAGAACTATTTATAAAAGACATGGAAATGACCCAAGTGCCCATTAACAGACAACTGGCTTAAGAAGATGTAGCATGTACATACATAGACAATGGATTATTACTCAGCCATAGAAATTGAAATGTTGTCATTTGCAGCAATATGGAAGACCTAGAGATTAGCATATCGAGTGAAGTTGTTTAGTTCAGTTCAGTCACTCAGTCTTGTCTGATTCTTTGTGACCTCATGAACTTCAGCATGCCAGGCCTCCCTGTCCATCACCAACTCCAAGAGTTTACCCAAACTCATGTGCATTGAGTCAGTGATGCCAACCAACCATCTCATCTTCTGTCATCCCCTTTTCCTCCTGCCCTCTATCTTTCCCAGCATCAGGGTCTTTTCAAATGAGTCAGCTCTTTGCATCAGGTGGCCAAAGTATTGGAGTTTCAGCTTCAACATCAGTCCTTCCAATGAACACTCAGGACTGATTTCCTTTAGGATGGACTGGTTGGATCTCCTTGCTGTCCAAGGGACTATCAAGAGTCTTCTCCAATACCACAGTTCAAAAGCATCAATTCTTTGGCACTCAGCTTTCTTTATACTCCAACTCTCACATCCATACATGATTACTGGAAACACAATAGCCTTGACTAGACAGACCTTTGTTGGCAAAGCAAATTCTCTGTTTTTTAATATGCTGTTTAGCTTGGTCATAATTTTCCTTCCAAGGATTAAGAGTCTTTTAATTTCATGGCTGCAGTCACCTTCTGCAGTGATTTTGGGGCCCACCAAAATAAAGTCAGCCACTGTTTCCACTGTTTCCTCATCTGTTTGCCATGAAGTGATGGGGCCAGATGCTATAATCTTAGTTTTCTGAATGTTGAGCTTTAAGCCAACTTTTTCACTCTCCTCTTTCACTTTTATCAAGAGGCTCTTTAGTTCTTCTTCACTTCCTACCATAAGGATGGTGTCATCTGCATATCTGAGGTTACTGATATCTGGCAATCTTGATTCCAGCTTGTGCTTCGTCCAGCCCAGCATTTCTCATGATATTCTCTGCATATAAGTTAAATAAGCTGGGAGATCATATACAACCTAGACGTACTTCTTTTTCTATTTGGAACCAGTCTGTTATTCTATGTCCAGTTCTAACTGTTGCTTTCTGACCTGTATACAGGTTTCTCAAGAGGTAAGACAAGTGGTCTGGTATTCCCATCTCTTTCAGAATTTCCCACAGTTTATTGTGATCCACTCAAAGGCTTTGGCATAGTCAATAAAGCAGAAACAGATGTTCTACTGGAACTCTCTCACTTTTTTGATAATTCAGTAGATGTTGGCAATTTGATCTCTGATTCTTCTGCCTTTTCTAAAACCAGCTTGAACCTCTAGAAGTTCACGGTTCATGTATTGCTGAAGCCTGGCTTGGAGAATTTTGAGCATTACTTTACTAGCATGTGAGATGAGTGCAACTGCGCAGTAGTTTGAGCATTCTTTGGCATTGCCTTTCTTTGGGATTGGAATGAAAACTGACCTTTTCCAGTCCTGCGGCCACTGCTGAATTTTCCAAATTTGCTGGCATATTGAGTGCAACACTTTCACAGTATCATCTTTTAGGATTTGAAATAGCTCAACTGGAATTCCATTACCTCTACTAGCTTTGCGTAGTGATGCTTCTTTAGGCCCACTTGACTTCACATTCCAGGATGTCTGGCTCTAGGTGAGTGATCACACCATTGTGATTATCGGGGTCTTTTTTGTAGAGTTCTTCTGTGTATTCTTGACACCTCTTCTTAATATCTTCTGCTTCTGATAGGTTCATACCATTTCTGTACTTTATTGAGCCCATCTTTGCCTGAAGATCTCTAGTCTTTCCCATTCTGTTCTATTCCTCTATTTCTTTGCATTCATCACTGAGGAAGGCTTTCTTATCTCTCCTTGCTATTCCTTAGAACTCTGCATTCAAATGGGTATATCTTTCCTTTTCTTCTTTGCTTTTAGTTTATATTCTTTTCACAGCTATTTGTAAGGCCTCCTCAGACAGCCATTTTGCTTTTTTGCATTTCTATTTCTTGGGGATGGTCTTGATCCCTGTCTCCTGTACAATGTCACGAACCTCTGTCCATAGTTTATCAGGCACTCTATCTATCAAATCTAGTCCCTTAAAGCTATTTGTTCCTTCACTGTATAATCTTAGGGACTTGATTTAAGTCATGCCTGAATGGTCTAGCAGTTTTCCCTACTTTCTTCAACTTAAGTCTGAATTTGGCAATAAGGAGTTCATGATCTGAGCCATGGTCAGCTCCTGGTCTTGTTTTTGGTGACTGTACAGAGCTTCTCCATCTATGGCTACAAAGAATATAATCAATCTGATTTCGGTGTTGATCATCTGGTGATGTCCATGTATAGAGTCTTCTCTTGTGTTGGAAGAGGGTGTTTGCTATGATCAGTGCATTCTCTTGGCAAAACTCTATTAGCCTTTGCCCTGCTTCATTCTGTACTCCAAGGCCAAATTTACCTGTTACTCCAGGTGTTTCTTGACTTCCTACTTTTGCATTCCAGTCTCCTATGATGAAAAAGACATCTTTTTTGGGTGTTAGTTCTAAAAGGTCTTGTAGGTTTTCATAGAACCGTTCAATTTCAGCTTCTTCAGCATTACTGGTCAGGGCATAGACTTGGATTACTGTGATATTGAATGGTTTGCCTTGGAAACGAAAAGAGATCATTCTGTCTTTTTCGGACTACATCCAAGTACTGCATTTCACACTCTTTTTTTGACTATGATGGCTACTCCATTTCTTTTAAGGGATTCTTGCCCACAGCAGTAGATACAATGGTCATCTGAGTTAAATTCACCCATTCCAGTCCATTTTAGTTCACTGATTCATAAAATGTCGACGTTCATTCTTGCCATCTCCTGTTTGACTACTTTCAATTTGCCTTGATTCATGGACCTAACGTTCCAGGTTTCTATGCAATATTGCTCTTTATGGCATCAGACTTTACTTCTATCACCAGTCACATCCACAACTGGGTGGTGTTTTTGCTTTGGCTCCACATCTTCATTCTTCCTGGAATTATTTCTCCATTGATCTCCAGTAGCATATCGGGCACCTATCAACCTGGGGCATTCATCTTTCAGTGCCATATCTTTTTTCCTTTTCATACTGTTTATGGGGTTCTCCAGGAAAAATACTGAGGTGGTTTGCCATTCCCTTCTCCAGTGGACCCATCTGTCTTGGGTGGCCCTACACAGCATGGCTTAGTTTCATTGCATTAGACAAGGCTGTGGTCCATGTAATTAGACTGGCAGTTTTCTGTGACTGTGGTTTCAGTCTGTCTGCCCTCTGATGCCCTCTCTTAGTGCCTACCGTCTTACTGGGGTTTCTCTTAGTGTGGACGTGGGATATCTCTTCACGGCTGCTCCAGCAAAGCGCTGTGCCTTACCTTGAATGTGGGGTATCTCCTCTCAGCTACAAACTGCTCCCACACAATCACTACTCGCTGCTCCCCTCTCCCAGTAAGTCAAAGACAAATATCATGATATCAGTTATATGTGGAATCACAGACATAGAAAACAAATGTATAGTACCAAAGGGGAAAAGGAATAGAGGGAGAGATAAATTAGGAGTATGGGACTAACAGGTACACACTATTATGCATAAAATATACAAGTATCAAGGATTTGCTTTATAATTCCAGGGTCTATATTCAATATCTTGTACTAATCTACACTGGAAAATCATCTGAAAATACATATATATGTAACTGAATCACTTTACTGTACACCTGAAACTAACACAATATTGTAAATTAACTCTACTTCAATTAAAAACAAACTCCATGGAGGAATGTGTTTGTGCGCATTTCCTAAGGCCACAGTTCTATCAAATTCGACAGTTCCATGTATTCCTATTATAAGAATCCAGATCAGGAAAGAAAATACACACTTCAGTGTTACTAGATTTGAGGAGGTTAGCATGGCATCTATGAGGGTCTTATTCAAGTCATTTGAGAAATGACTGTTCACAGAGTTGAGACGGGTGCTGCGTTTCATACATTGGACTCCCTGAACACAGGGCAGGAGAAAACCTGCCTGTACGACTGTGTGAGTATGAGTAAGCAGTGACCACCATCCTTATGGAAATCTCTCTGGAGAGTGCAAAACACAAAGTTTACCACATCTTTTAAAAAATATTTATTTGGCTGCACCAGGTCTTAGCTGCAGCACACAAACTCTTATCTGTGGCATGTAGGAACTAGTTCCCTGACCAGGGACTGAACCCGGGCACGCTGCATTGGGAGTGTGGAGTCTTAGCCACTGGACAACCAGGAAGTCTCTACCACATCTTAATTCTGTGTCCTGTTCCAGGAAGACAATAGAAGCAAGATGGAGCAGAAGATGAAGGACTGGCAGAGTCCTGGGATCAGAGGCAAGGAATAAACAAGAGGCCAGGAATAAACAAGACAGCGGTAGAGCAGCAGTAGCAAACAAAGCAGGTGGCAGTGACAGAGAAAGGGGAAGATCAGGAGCTCATGGAATAAAGATAAAGGACAAAAACAGATGAAAACAAGGGATTGAGGAAAAGGCCACGGGTACAGAGAGGAGAGGAGAAAAGGAAGAAGGAGGGGGAGGCAGCAAAGCATACAGAGAGTGAGTACCAGGTCCTGGGTTGAAGGAGCAGCAAGCGGGTCATTCATGGTAGAAGGACCTGTCCTGCAGACATCAAGAAGGCATTTGAGTTATACTCTTTTCTGCATTTCATGCTATATCTATTTGATTCTGATCTGTTGTTACTCAAAGCTGCTCATGAAGACAGAAGCCAGACTTGGAAGGTGAGCATGGTGTGCCCACCCTGGGGTTTAAGTGAACCTAGCCCTGAGGGCCCCTGGAAGCCCCAGGCAGGAGAGCAAACCACCGTGGATAAGCAGTCCCAGCAGGGAGCACAGTGTTCCAAGTCACTACAGAGACGCCATGCTGCATTTCTGGTCTGTTGGCCGAAGTCGAGGATTCCCTGCCGGGGCACTCAGAGAAGGCAAAAGGCTCGGAGTGTGTGAGCTCCTCTTAAAGGAGGTATTTTTGCTGGAAAGTCCTCTCAGGAATGTAACCATGGTATTTTTCCTCATCACTTGCCAAGACAAATTTGGATTTCCCCTCAGGAGATCTGACCATTTTCAGAGGAAAGAGAAAGGATGATATGGCACTCGGGAATATGTGTGCAGTGGGGGAATGGGTTTTCGTATTGAACGAGGACCTGTCAGACTCCAGACGCCCTGCATGTTCTCTCAGACAGAGGAGGGTGGAGAACCTTCCATTTTCTAAGGGAGATATGCATGGGGCCAAGTTGGTAGGGCTTCCCTGGCCATGTGCTCTCACAGGGTCGAATTCTAGAATAAAGCAGTAATAGCTGAGTGGAAAGAGATGCATGCAGCCCTCATGTCTAGGAACTCAAGATCCGACTTGTGTATCTCCAGCCACGTCTCAAAGTCACAAAATGTGCAGTCCCGATGCACCCACACCCAGGATCTGTCCCTCAACCACCTGACCTGGGTGAATTCTCACCCCTGAGAACCCAATGTTGAAACACCAGAGCAAAGCACCCTGCATTAACAGACCCCTCCCCACAACTTCTAAGTAACAATCCAGTGGTGTAACAGTGCACAAGAGCAGGCCTGCCCCAGCACGGTTATGAGGCGCAGGAAGGTGCAGAGACCACTGGGAAAGCTAGCGGGTGGGAGCATGGGGGACGTGGAAGGGTTTAGGAAATGACCTTCCTGCAGTTTTCCTGTCTTTAATGATGCAATAGTGACAGAATGCAGATAAATAATTCTAGTGACTTATATTGCTTTAGACTCCTCAGATAGTCACAGAACTTCTTTTACAGGATTACTGACAAGGTCACAAACTAATGCACAGAATTCAGTTGAGGTTACACCTGAAACAGAGCAAACGCTCAATAAGCTTGGATTTGTACTGTATACTCCATGGTTAATGGTTTTTGTTACTAACATTGCTCTAAGAAATAAGGATCAATCTCTTTTACGCCTCACAATACTCATAGAAATATATATAATTTCATGCTATATCTATTTGATTCTGATCTGTTGTTACTCAAAGCTGCTCATGAAGACAGAAGCCAGACTTGGAAGGTGAGCATGGTGTGCCCACCCTGGGGTTTAAGTGAACCTAGCCCTGAGGGCCCCTGGAAGCCCCAGGCAGGAGAGCAAACCACCGTGGATAAGCAGTCCCAGCAGGGAGCACAGTGTTCCAAGTCACTACAGAGACGCCATGCTGCATTTCTGGTCTGTTGGCCGAAGTCGAGGATTCCCTGCCGGGGCACTCAGAGAAGGCAAAAGGCTCGGAGTGTGTGAGCTCCTCTTAAAGGAGGTATTTTTGCTGGAAAGTCCTCTCAGGAATGTAACCATGGTATTTTTCCTCATCACTTGCCAAGACAAATTTGGATTTCCCCTCAGGAGATCTGACCATTTTCAGAGGAAAGAGAAAGGATGATATGGCACTCGGGAATATGTGTGCAGTGGGGGAATGGGTTTTCGTATTGAACGAGGACCTGTCAGACTCCAGACGCCCTGCATGTTCTCTCAGACAGAGGAGGGTGGAGAACCTTCCATTTTCTAAGGGAGATATGCATGGGGCCAAGTTGGTAGGGCTTCCCTGGCCATGTGCTCTCACAGGGTCGAATTCTAGAATAAAGCAGTAATAGCTGAGTGGAAAGAGATGCATGCAGCCCTCATGTCTAGGAACTCAAGATCCCACTTGTGTATCTCCAGCCACGTCTCAAAGTCACAAAATGTGCAGTCCCGATGCACCCACACCCAGGATCTGTCCCTCAACCACCTGACCTGGGTGAATTCTCACCCCTGAGAACCCAATGTTGAAACACCAGAGCAAAGCACCCTGCATTAACAGACCCCTCCCCACAACTTCTAAGTAACAATCCAGTGGTGTAACAGTGCACAAGAGCAGGCCTGCCCCAGCACGGTTATGAGGCGCAGGAAGGTGCAGAGACCACTGGGAAGCTAGCGGGTGGGAGCATGGGGGACGTGGAAGGGTTTAGGAAATGACCTTCCTGCAGTTTTCCTGTCTTTAATGATGCAATAGTGACAGAATGCAGATAAATAATTCTAGTGACTTATATTGCTTTAGACTCCTCAGATAGTCACAGAACTTCTTTTACAGGATTACTGACAAGGTCACAAACTAATGCACAGAATTCAGTTGAGGTTACACCTGAAACAGAGCAAACGCTCAATAAGCTTGGATTTGTACTGTATACTCCATGGTTAATGGTTTTTGTTACTAACATTGCTCTAAGAAATAAGGATCAATCTCTTTTACGCCTCACAATACTCATAGAAATATATATTTCCCCCCAAATTTACAAATATCTTTTCATTCCTAATTATAGTAGTAATTTCAATTATACTGCTAGTATAAAAGTAAAAAATAATATCAGTGCATCACGGTGGTAGTGGTTCAGTTGCTAAGTCATGTCCAACTCTTGTGATCCCATGCTGATAGCCCACCAGGCTCCTCTGTCCATGTGATTTTCCTGCCAAGAATTTTGGAGTGGGTTGCCATTTCATAACTATCCCAATTTTGTACATATTAAAAGCCAACAATAGGATTCACCAGGGTATAAGGTATTAATCATGGTTATACTGTTATTTAATGCAAATTAACAAGGTACTGAAATCATCCCATGGGCTTCCCAGGTGGCGCTAGCAGTAAAGAACCCACCTGCCAATGCAAGAAAGGTAAGAAACTTGGGTTCGATCCCCGGGTCAGAAAGATCCCCTGGAATAGGAAACAGCAACTCACTCCAGTATTCTTGCCTGGAGAATCCCACAGACAGAGGAGCCTGGCGGGCTATGGTCCGTAGGGTTGCAAAAAGCTGGACATGACGGAAGCAACTTAGTGCACACACACACACACGCGCGCGCGCATAAATCATTCCCATTTCCTAAAGGGAAACCAATATTCCCAAAGAGAATGCCAGCATTCTTATGACTACTTTCTTGGCCTGGTTATGAGGGTCCAGGATAAGAAAGAACTCTGTAGGATGTCACAAATTGCAGAGATTAATCCCCACAGTCGTTATTCCCCATTTTCCTTCAAAGTTGGCCATACGTTTTCTTGGACATAGGACTTGTCCCTACACCCTTATCCCAGGCTGGCCTCTCTGAGACTGAGGCCATGCCCTGGTCTTTCCCTTTCCTCTGAGGATGCCCAAGTCCAGGCAAGCACAGAGCCAAAACATACCCCTGACAAACAACATGCAATCATTTTGGGGCTGTAACCACACATCCTGCCTTTGGCCTCAGGAGAAAGTCACAATTAGGTTAAGGATCAGCTGCTTGTTCCCATGCTCTCTTCCAGGGCCTCTCAGTGCCACCAGTGAACTCATGTGACCTCGCCTGCATAAGCCCCGGGTTAGAAATGGCACACTGTATTCTGTGGTGACGTAATAGAGATATCAGTGCAGTGACAATTCATGTCTATTTCACTATATACTCAGATACACAGAGGCAGCAATAATTATAGCTTGCTTATATACAAAGTTAGCTATACATATAATCTATGTATTAAATAGAAATTTATTGAATACTTATTTATTCAGTTGTTTGTTTCTTGACTCTGTTTCCTGAGCAGACCTAGAAGCACTGACGCCCTGAAAACAAGGAGCATGTTCAGTTCCCAGACTGTGGTTTCCAAACGCCATCATCCACTAAAAAGAAACCAGAGCCCTTTAGAAAGAGGGTTGACTACAGAGCTGAGGCAGGTAAAACAGAAGATGAACTCATCTATGTTAAAAGGACACACAAATCAATATGAAAGGACTCCCAGTGTCCAAGGCTGGAAAAAATTTCCTAGAAAACTACAGAACAACTGGAACAATTAAAATATGGGACAAATTTTCTAGAAAACTACATATATACTATTGAATTATACCTCAAAGAGCAAAACAAACATCCATCAGCCCATACCAATATTAATAAAATATTGAATAAGCTAAATAAACGGGATAAGGGGAAAAGTATTCCATTTGGAAGAATTCCAATAACATGTTGAGACACCTGCCTTCTAAGAAGTGGGAATTCATTTACTTCCTGAGGTGGACTTGCCATATCCCAAAGAACAGAATATAGAAAGAAGAAAATAGTGATTTTATAACAGAGAAATAGAGAAGAAACTCTCTTAACCAAGCAATCAAGACTAATTTCAGCAGTGATAATTTTTACTGATATCACACACCCCCTGACATAATGCAATGAGAAAATAACTCTAACTTTGAGCATACTTTAGAAATATACTTTTTCTCTTTTCAAAGTGAAATTTACTTAAATATATAATGAGTACATTATATTTAAATTCTTTGTAAACCTGTTATAACACTGTAGTTGTTGTTTAATCTCTTAAATTGTGTCTGACTCTTTTGTGACCTCATGGACCATAGCCCATCAGGTTCCTCAGCTCATGGGTTTTCCAGGTCAAGATACGGGAGTGCGTAGCCATTTCCTTCTCCAGGATACTGGAGTGGGTGGCCATTTCCTTCTCCAGGGGATCTTCCTGACCGAGGGCTCGAATCCACATCTCCTGCATGGGCAGGCAGATTTCTTACCACTGAGCCACCAGGGAAGCCCCTGTTATACTAAATTTATATGACTATATCTATAATCTCTAACTTTAATGCAATAAATAAATAAATAAATGCTGATAGTTACAGATTTGCCCTCATTTTGTTGTTGAAGTTTCTCATCTAGTATCCACTAAGTTAATGCAAAAATATTAATCTCAAAATTTGACTAGAGTGTAGGGGTCTTGCTTTCTGGTGTTTCAGGATGTTGATGAGAATGTGACCAAATGAGGTTCTTCCCTATGAGACTGCAATTCACACTGTTAATGACAGGAGACGAAGAGGTCTAAATCTTCATGATGTATATACATGTTGAAAAATATTCTTAGTAATTTCCAGATTTTGTTATAAGCATGTTCCAAATTTCCTTCACACACTCTGAGCTCAGTTTTCATTTTTGCAGGAGTCCCTAACCTTTGGGCCACAACTGGTACCTCCTGTCAGATAGCAGCAGCATGAGATTAGAAATAGAGTGCACAGGGGGCTTCCCTGGTGGCTCAGCAATGAAGAAGCTGCCTGCCAATGCAGGAGATGCGAGTTTTCGCTCCCTGGGTTGGGAAGAGCCCCTGGAGAAGGAAGCAACAACCCATTCCAGTATTCTTGAAATCCCAAGGACAGAGGAGTCTGGCGGGCTACAGTCCATAAGGTTGCAAAGAGTCAGGCCTGACTTAGCAACGAGACAAAAATAACTAAGTGCACAATAAATGTAAAGTGCTAGAATCTTCCTGAATCACCCCTCCTCTTCCTGGTCTGCGGAAACTGTCTTCCATGGAACCGGTCCCTGGTGCCAAAAAGGTTGGGGACCTCGGGGTCAAAGGAGATTTTAGGAATCTGTGTAACACTCGGTTCATATCACCACTGCTTGTCAGGGAGGTGAGTAAGGCACACAAAGGATAGGGATCAGACCTACTGACTTAAGTGATCTGGGGGTACGGCTAACTCCTGCTCCTGTCGGCACAGCACTTCTGTGTGGATGGAACTATTCCTGTTTCCACCTATGGTTCTGTATTTATGCTTTAGGAATGACTAATGTTAGGGTGAAAAAAAAAAAAACCACAACAAAGAGTGAAAAAAATTTAGTGGACTTTCCCCTCAAGCTAGGCAATCACCTTTCTAAATATTATTTCATGATCTTGGCCCTAAATGATTCACCTAAGAGAAAACAGACAGCAAGATAGCATCACTAAACCTGTGAATTCATCCATGATGCCGCACCAAATGTTACTAATCCCAGCACCAGATGTGCGGCTACTTTGAAGGGTGATGAAGGGTGACGTTCTGGGGCTCTGTGGCTGGTGAGTTAGATGCTCTTCTTTGAAGATCTTTACAGATAAAATAAACAACTATTAATGAAATGATTAAATAGGATCCGTGAAGATCATCAGAGCCTGGGTTTAGGCAAACAAACCAGTCCATTAGATTATAAGTGACAGAAAACTAACTCGATGTAACTTAAGCAAAAGAGGAAAAATTAATGGGATTTCCCAATTGGGAAATCCAACACTGTCTCTGGCTTGAGACCTGGCTTGACGCAGAGACTCAGCAGCTTCAGGGCTCCGGTCCGCCTCTCCACCTCACACTCTTCTTGAGTCTTCTGGTATCTTTCCTTAGATGGGCTCCCCTCTGTCAGCTCAGCCATCCCACTGACAGAAGGCAGTCTTTGCTCTCTGCTGGCACAGAAAGTTCCAAGGACATGCCCCCCAGGATTACGTGCCCTTCACTGATCAATCACTAAGGTCTGGGCTGAGATGCTCTGATTGGACTGGCTTGGCCCAAGCCTTGGCTCCTCTGTCCAGGGGAGGGTGGGGCCAGGTGATTCAGGGACCAGAGGGGCCATATGGGTGAGGGAGGAGAAGAGAAAAGGGGAGCACCACCTTCAGAAGACAAGGGATGGCAATCAGAGCCCAGACAGCTCTCTGGAGTGACAGTGTTGTCTGAGCACAGAAACCCATGACCACAGGACGGCCATCTGCCAGAGCTAACAGAAGACCCCAGAGGGGGGCTCCCGTGTCATCCATGGCCCTGAAAACATTCTGAACAAGGTCTCCCCATGCACAGCTATGCAGAGACGCCTCGCCGTCTGTTGGAGCTTTGTGGATCTGACCCCTCAATCTGGAGCTCCTCTCTCTCTCTCGGTGGGGACAGGCTTCCAGAAGCAGTGTGTGTATGTGACCCAGCCCTACCTACAGCTGATGGGTAAGAGACAAGTCTCAGAGCTGAACTTGTCAGACATTATATGGGGAACCTTGAACTGGGGCCACCAAGCCAACTGTTCCTGTATGGCTGAGCACAGAACATAGGAATTTGAGAGCTTGCTGTCGCTCGGGTTTTCATTCAGAAACAAGAAAAGTAGGGGCTCAGAAGTAAGTAACAAAGATATAGAGAGAAGTGTGGAGAGAGGTATAAAGACGTTTTGAGAGAGAAGTAGGCAGAAGGAAGAGAAGGAGATCTCGGGATCTTTCTGGCTTCTGATTCCATCCCTCTTGAAGTTCAGCAGCTCTCCATCTGATGTGCCATGAGGTACGCTCTGATTTCTCCCCTCTCTTTCTAATGAGCTCACCAGAGTTCTCTTACTTTCAACCAGCGTCCTAACCACCACAGCAAGTGTGAGGAGACGGGCCAGGGATCAGGGAGGCTGTCTTCTAGGCACAGGACTATGACGCTACACATCTCTGACAACACCCGCTCGGTCCCAGGGGTGCTGAGACTGAGAAGTTTCACAAAACCCTTGAGCACCAAGCCAGACCACCACAGAAACATGTCAGATCGCAAGAACTGAGTGATCTCCTTGCGCAGTCAGGAGAAGATGAACTCAAGACGGTCCTTGGCCGCTGGGATGTGGCACTTATCCACTCCATCATACTAAGAGAGGGCTGGGTAATCTGGAGGCAGCAGGACAGTCCAGGTGGCTTTGCAAATCATCATGTACTTCTTTAGATCTGTCTGCAGCAAAGCAGAGCAGAAAACTAACAGGCATTCCTCAAAACCACTGCAAGGCCTATTAACAACCCTCAGATGCCTGAGGCAAAAATACTACCTTCAAAACATTCAGTAGATTGCTAAATGCCAGACAGCATTTCTAGGAGCCATCCTAAAGACAGGCTGACACCACCTGAAACAGCTCCTGCCCTGGTCTTAAATCCTGCATCCTTGGTGCTCCCATCCAAGTGGAATCTTCAACACCACCTGGCCAGCAACCTCAGATTCTAGTTCTGTGTCCAGCGCCCCGGCTCTTGATAGCACATGACATCTAGGCACCTGCCATTGTATTGAGATGTTGTCTCTATTTTCCTAGCAGGCTCAACGTGCCCCTAACTGGGATACATTATGACCTTTTCACTGGTATTGACTTAGTAGGAGGCCTTGGAAGACTCTGGGTTAAGAAAAATATTTGGTAAAATATGACAAAAAGTATAGCACCAGGGAGAAATGGTTGATTTCAGGACTGAAGCAGGGATCATTTTGCATGATCCCAGGGCATCGTCCTGTGCCACAAATCAAGGATGTCGTTTCTTCCAGCTTTATTAATGTATAATGGGTAAAAATGATATATATTTAAGGTGTCTGACATGATGGTTTGATATATGTATATATTGTGAAATGATAACCAACTCAAACTAAATTAATACATCTATTACCTCACATGGCTGCATTTTCTTTAAACAATGATTCTGGTGCTGTGAGAACACTTACTATGTACACTCAGCAAGTTTCAAGTACACAATACAGTCACCGTGCTGCACGCTCTGTCCTTAGAACTTGTAACTAAAGTGTGTTCTCTTTAATCCAACTCTCCCCTATTTTCTCCACCCCTAGTGACCATGGGTGAAAAGAATGTACAATTTTTAAATGAACACATATAAAGTTACAGATATACTGAGAGGATATAGGAGTTGATCTCGAAGAACTCTCAGTGGCTCAGCTCAGTTCAGTCACTCAGTCATGTCTGACTCTTTGTGACCCCATAGACTGCAACATGCCAAGCCTCCTTGTCCATCACCAACTCCTGGAGTTTACTCAAACTCATGTCCATTGACTCAGTGATGCCATGCAACCATCTCATTCTCTGTCATCCCTTTCTCCTCCCACCTTCAATCTTTCCCAGCATCAGGGTCTTTTCAAATGAGTCAGCTCTTTGCATCAAGTGGCCAAAGTATTGGAGTTTCAGCTTCAACATCAGTCCTTCCAATGAACATTCAGGACTGATTCCCTTTAGGATGGACTGGCTGGATCTCCTTGCAATCCAAGGGATTCTCAAGAGGCTTCTACAAAACCACAGTTCAAAAGCATCAATTCTTGTGCACTCAGCTTTCTTTATAGTCTAACTCTCACATCCATATATGACCACTGGAAAAACCATAGCCTTTACTAGATGGACCTTTGTTGGCAAAGTAATGTCTCTGATTTTAATATGCTGTCTAGGCTGGTCATAACTTTTCTTCCAAGGAGTAAGCATCTTTTAATTTTATGGCTGCAGTCACCATCTGCAGTGATTTTGGAGCCCCCCAAAATAAAGTCTGACACTGTTTCCACTGTTTCCCC
>SJYC01043256.1:0-10995 GCA_006408675.1 Madoqua kirkii
TATTTGGAGTGCTTTGCAAGCCCTTGAAGGAAGCAACAGCCAATGAAGTCTGAGATATTTTTCTAACCGGAAAGAGCCTCTCTTATTAACCCTTCAGTCATGAATCTGGCAGATTGTCAACTTAAAACACTGCGATGATTAGTTTATAAGATCTATACCATTATTTAATTGTCCTCATAAATTCTGTCCTCCTTTGAGAAGCTCTCCAGTTGGTTCTATGATGAGGTCACTGGTCAAAACAAAGAACTGCCTCTAATAACAGTCATTCTTTTTCCCCTGAAAACCACACCTGCGTTTAAAGGCTATAAATGTCATCTTTGAGGGTATTTGAAAAGAATGTGCTATTCTGGTGGCAATTTTAGAAGCAAAATATTAAAACAAAGGATTTTCAAGTTAAGCATTGCTGAAAAAAATTGAGAGCATAATTTAGCCAGGAATTTAACCACTAGTTTATTAGTTTGTTGTAATTGAGACGGGCTGTGTGTGCTTTTGCACAGTAGGCATATCTGAAGAGAGCAGAGAGAGGGAAGCAGTGTGGCCTTTGGATGTAAAGCTTGAAGAATGCCTGTCTGCAAGAAATCTCCTGGATAACATGAAGTTGTTATTAAACTGCTTGGTGGCCACATAGCTTCTGTATATGCTTATATACATTGTGTGGTCTGCTTGGCCCTTTTTTTCTAAGTTAATGTTTAGAGGTGCTTACCTGAGGGTTGCCCTTATTGCTTTCATTCACAGCCTACTCACAACTCAAGTCATCTTCAATGAAAGGGGAAGACAAGAAAGGCTAAGAGAGACAGGTTAGAAATGAGAATAAAGGATAGAGTGTCATTAAAATTTCAGAGGATCAGAGCATGGAGAGCCTTGCACTAGCTGCTGTGCTTTTCAGGATGAATGCAAATCTAGGAAGCATGTGAATTCAGTAACGAGTTGTGGATATGATGGTGACTTTTTTGTCAGACCTTCATAAACTGTGAGAAAAGAATTTATAATGTGAGTCTCGGCTTCCATTATTTTAGCTGAGATTCTGCCACTAATCAGCTGTCTGATTAGTGAATGATAGATTTAATTTTGAAGTCCATGCTCTTTAATATTGAGATTTTGAATAATTTCCCTCCCTAATTCATGAGTTATATAGAAACTTACTGTCTATGAAAGCAGTTTGAAATCTGAGGAGTTTTGAATAACGTGCACCTCAGTTGTACATTTTGCTTTGTGTTTCTGTCACTGCTTATGTTTTCTATTTCCTCTTCTAAGCAGTGGGCTCCTTGTAGCTCTTATGTGTTTCAGAATCCCTAGCACATAGCACAGCCGGGCTAAATCATTTTGATGAGTGAATATTTGCATAAACTAATAGAGAAACAAAGAAAAACAGTTAATAGGATTGGGGGTATTGCACACTAATCACAAGAAATGATGTAACTCTGAAAATAATAGTAGTGGAAGCACCTTGTTTTTATATACTTAAGAATTTTGGAGAATTCTCGTGGAAAATTGAAATACTTCATAATTACTCAACTAATGTGGACTAACAACTCATTTAATAATTGTTGAGTAGTGTAAACTCAGATTTTACATGATAATTTTTGTTCATATTATGTTCTGTTATTTCTCACATGATACCTTGTTTCTTAGCCAGTTGGATGTTAATTCTATTAAGTTTATGAGAAGAGGCCATACCCATCTAATCATATAAAGGGTTAACACAACTGTAATTTAACTTCATAGGGCAGTTGAAATTTTCCTATTTAATATTTGGAAAATGCTAACTCTAAAACCATTAATGTAATGACATTAAAATGTTTTGTTTATATCAGCTATCCAAATATAATTACTTTTGTTATTGTTCAGTTGCTAAGTCGTGTCCGACTCTTTGTGACCCCATGAACTGCAGCACGCCAGGCTTCCCTGTCCTCCACTCTCTTCTGGAGTTTGTTCAAACTCATGTCCTTTGAGTCAGTGATGCCACCCAACCATCTCATCCTCTGTCACCCCCTTCTCCTCTTGCCTTCAATCTTTCCCAGTATCAGTCTTTTCCAGTGAGTTGGCTCTTTGCATCAGGTGGTCAGAGTATTAGAGCTTCAGCATCAGTCCTTCCAGTGAATGTTCAGGATTGATTTTCTTTAGGATTGACTAGTTTGATATCCTTGCAGTCCAAGGGACTCTCAAGAGTTTTATCCACCACTGTAATTCGAAAGCAGCAGTTCTTCAGCGCACGCTTTCACCATTCTCTTAATTCCCAATTTGTTTGTAGAAAACAGTTGGATCCTAGCATCTGACTGTGTGATCTTGGGACAGAGCGCATACAGATGGTGCTTCCTCTTCTCTCAGGCTGTGTGGCTACACGTGCAGTCCTTTTCTGCATGAGTGAAGTGAGGATGCCTTGTATCTGTTACGCAGCATGCTCCTTGAATCTCTTTGCAAGGGCCACTCCCAGATCTCTTCTCTTTTGCATTCTTTGGTTGCAGTCTTTACAAGTCCAGCTTGTGTGGGCATGTACCCACATTCAGTGTGCATGTGTTTTTGGCTTCAATTTAGGCAGCCAGTTTTGAAAACAGTCTTTTGTGTTTGTTCATTTACGTATTTGTTTCAAATTGCTCAAGATAGCTAGAGAGCTCAGGACCTCATTGGATGAGGAAAACCACCCCGTGACTGAGATTCTGTTATTGTCAAATGTTTCACTTCACTAGTCTTTGATCTCTACATTAGAAGTTTTATATCCAGGATTAATGAGTCTAAGTGATGGATGAATTATTTTATTATAGCTGATGAAAGGTTCTTTCTTTCAAACTCCCCCTCTCTCCTTCAATGTATTTTTGAGGGCATATCATTGAAGGGATCCATCTAACATTTATGTCAGAGTTTTCATGATTCGGTGCAAAGTATTTTAAGAAAATATTTTTGTGGTTTGGTGTAGAACACATCCTATAATTTCCTGTTGGGGCAACACATGAATCCGATGGTTATTGAATATGTGTGTTATCCATTTTGTGGCCTTTTTGTAGTTTGGTTTTGAAGTTCTGAACTGACCACCCCCATTAATCCAGGATGCTTCTGAATGTATTTACTCCCTTTGTACTTATCCCTCTTGACTCTGAGGTGTATATCCTGGATATCCAAATTAACTTTGCTGTTATCCAAGGGACAGTATCATTAGAAAGTAATTGATACTCACACTGAATCATGTAATACTCAAGACCAAATAAAGATAAATTTGGATAAAATTTATGGGCTTCATTGATGTTTATCAGAATTTATCATATTAGTATTTCAGTAAGGTGAATTAGTATAGCTGTTATCAGGTTTTGAGTATTGTAAAATTGTATTAAGAGTAATAGCTTGTGTTTTACTGGCTTGCTGCTCCAATCCTCAAATTACATGATTTCCAGACCCCTAAAGTTCTTTTCTTACCTACTGATTTTTAAGAAATCCTAGGAACTGTCTTATATATTTCCAGAGAAATGGCTCCTGCTACTGTTACTACTGCCTTTCCGGGGCACGCACTTCTTTCTGATGCTCAGCTGGGAAAAATGTTTTGCTGCTGATCCCTATCCAGAGGTGAGATAAAAGAGCAAGCTACAGATTTTCAAAGAAAGATCACAGAAACTGATTACACAATTTCCATATTCCACATGGATGAAGGAGAGTGGCTCTGAAGAGAGGATTTGGTGGGAATGATTCCTTGGGAGAGCTTTGCTGTGAGTCTTATATCTTTCAGTAGAGTGATGGAAGACTGTCAGTGAAACCAGTGGATCTCGATATGATTTTCCTGTAGTTAGTGGAGGGCACAGTGGTCTGGTGTCTAACGCATCCATTAGGAAACTGATGGAGATTCTGACTCATGAAACAGACAGCTGATCCTCTAAGGGAGTGACTGTATTTCTAATTGGTGGCGTCTTAAAAATGTCTGCATGCCAAGGATGTGTTGGGAAACCTAGAACAGAAATGTTTACCTGTTCAGTTCAGTCACGCAATCATGTCTGACTCTTTGTGACCCCATGGAATGTCTATTTATGATTATTTAAAGAAGGAATCATGCCAGAGGGTAGGGAACCCATCAATAAGACACTGCAGCGTATATTCCAGGGATGGAAGCTGAGAAGGGAGAGGAGTGGCTAGCAAAGGAGAGACGTTAGGGAAGCCACAGGTAGAGGGACTTTAGGGGAGTGAGTTTCTAAAGAACCTGTATAAAGAACCTGTATAAATACCCACAAGAAAGTTGGCCTTAGCCACTTCCCTGGCTAGAGAACAGGAGTCTTTTGTTATTAAGTATCAAGTGGTAACTTTCCTCCCCAGGAACCCCCAGTAATCCTGAAAAATGGTTATTAACCGAAAGAAGTAAATGGGAAATTAAGTTTGTGGAAAAGAAGTTGCCTTGGATTAACACTTTACAGAACATAGGTTTACCCCTGCAGCAGTATGGGATGGGAGGGTAGGGGATTTAGAGGTTTCTGTCTTCCTGAATGTCCAGAAAGGTCCTAGGGACTGTCCAGAGTCTTATCCTGAGAGCTGGTGAAGGACTGTTCCCTCTGAGCAGATTTAGGACAGTGGAGGAAAGGTCAACTGGCTTAGCAGGACATTCATGCTTAGGGTCCTAGTCGTTTTTTGACTTAATCAATTCACATTTCTCACTTGACCAATACTGATTTATAATCAGTGCCAACAATGTAGGTAAGACTTTTCTCCTTTTGGGTTACACCCTCTAAGAGGAGGCGGAGGAGTTATGTTTTAATTCCTCAGTGCTTTGCAAAGTTCAGTGGAAGACTTTGAGGCTTTTACTTAGAGCTATTTTTATTTCAGACCCTTCAAGCTGAGCGAGGGACACATTTGAGAAATTGCTGTCATACAAGCTGTACTCAGAAATCTAGTAGGAGCTTTTACTTTTTGTACCAGAGTACATACCAGTTTTAAATATGTTCGTGCACAGTGTCTCACCAAGAAAAGAGTGTGTAGCATCTAACACTGCCCAAACTTGACCAGCATTATACCGTGCTCTTTGGAAAGTGCTGACCGTGAGGCAGCAACAAATTTATATGGCAGTTTAGAAAAGGATACCATGCCATTTGGGGCTTCCCAGGAGGTGCTCGTGGTAAAGAACCTGCCTGCCAGTGCAGGAGACATAAGACATGTGGAACTTCAATCCCTGGGCCAAAAAATTCCCCTGAAGGAAGGCATGGAGACCATAGGGCTCCAAAGAGTTGGACATAACTGAAGCAACTTAGCACGAATGCATGCCCCATGCCATTTAAGATAAATGTTGGCAAGCGGGACTGTAGTTTGAAGAATCCGTGCTTTTCTTTTTCTTCCATGAACTGAATGATCGCTACTGAGAGGGTGAGCTATGGTGCAGCAGCGTCAGAACCAACCTCCGATGTGTTAGAAATGCAGATCTCAGGCGTGCCTGGACCTATTGATTGAGAACCAGCGTTTTAATAAGATCTCCAGATGCTACTTGTACATCTTAAAGTCTAAGAAGACCTGATCTAGAGAATCACATCTGAGATCATCTTTGATAGCAGCATTCTTGTCAGATTGTTACTTGGGTAGAATTTCAGCTTTTCGTGAGTGGAGAGGGAACCAGTTATCTAGATTGGCTTAGTGCCAGCTATAACAATCACGTCATACAGTGACCCATTATTTGGCATTGTTGGAAATTGGTTTGTCAACTCTGGAAAGGTCAACATCCTGCTTAGAGCAATGCCAGTGGGCACCACATGTTACTATTTCAGAGCCAAAGGAAAAACATGGAGGGAAACATTCTTGGAACATATTTTTTTCCCCCTTCTCAAAATATCGTGAGTAATGCATAGAGTGCTGAAAATATGGGAAACGGGTCATACTTTAAATTTTATTTTTAAGATTATTTGACTGGATTTCATCAAGTACTTGCAAATTTATTAGTTGGAATTGTCTGTGCTTGTATTTCAGAATCAGATCTGCTCCTTTCCCCACCACATTCTAATCATGTGAATTTGGGCACATTACCACAGTGCCCCTAGCCTGAGTTTCTCTGTGTGTGACCTCAGATCAGTAACGTCTACCTTAGAGGTCAGTTTTCATTCCATTTCCAAAGAAGGGCCATGCCAAAGAATGTTCAAACCACTGCACAATTGCACTCATTTCACTTGCTAGCAAAGTGATGCTCAAAATCCTTCAAGCTAGGCTTCAAGAGTACATGAACCAAGAACTTCCAGATGTTCAAGTTGGATATAGAAAAGGCAGAGAAATCAGAGATCAAATAGCCAGCATTCATTAGGTAATAGAAAAAGGTAGAGAATTCCAGAAAAACATCTACTTCTGCCTCATTGACTATGCTAAAGCCTTCGACTGTGTAGCTCACAACAAACTGCAAAATTCTTAAAGAGATGGGAATACAAGAACACCTTTTCTGTCTCCTGAGAAACCTGTATGCTGGTCAAGAAGCAGTAGTTAGAACTGGACATAGAACAATGGACTGGTTCCAAATTGGGAAAGGAGTATGTCATGGCTGTAAATTGTCACCCTGTTTATTTAATTTGAGAGTACATCATGCAAAATTCTGGGCTGGATAAAGCACAAGCCAGAATCAAGATTGTCAGGAGAAATATCAATAACCTCAGATATGCAGATGACACCACCCTCGTGGCAGAAAATGAAGAGGAACTAAAGAGCCTATTGATGAAGGTGGAAGAGGAGAGTGAAATAGCTGGCTTAAAACTCAGAAAACATTAAAACTCTTAAAACATTAAAAAAGTGAAGATCATGGCTTCTGGTTCCATCACTTCATGGCAAATAGATGGGGAAACAATGGAAACAGTGACATGCTTTATTTTCTTGGGCTCCAAAGTCACTGCAGATGGTGACTGCAGCCATGAAATTAAAAGACACTTGCTCCCTGGAAGGAAAGTTATGACCAACCTAGACAGAATATTAAAAAGCAGAGGCATTACTTTGCTGGCAAAGATATGTGTAGTTCAAAGCTCTGGTTTTTCCAGTAGTCATGTATGGATGTGAGAGTTGGACTATAAAGAAAGCTGAGCACCAAAGAGTCGAAGCTTTTGAACTGTGGTGTTGGAGAAGACTCTTGAGATTCCCCTGGACTGAAACAAGGTCAAATCACTCAATCCTAAAGGAAATCAACCCTGAATATTCATTGGAAGAACTGATTCTGAAGCTGAAACTCCAATAATTTGGCCACTTAATGCAAAGAGCATCTCCTTGGAAAAGACCGTTCTGCTAGGAATGATTGAAAGCAGGAGGAGAAGGGGAAGACAGAGGATGAGATGGTTGGATGGCATCACCATCATGAGTTCGAGCAAGCTCCAGGAGATGCTGAAGGACAGGCAAATCTGGTGTGTTTCTTCCAAGGGGTCACAAAGAGTGGGACCTGGCTGAGTGACTGAACAACCACCACCTTGCCAGGCTGTTATGGGGATTAAATCGCAGAATGTACTCTCTCAGGCACAGCTCTGTTTACTGTCATCAGTGTTCCCATGAAAATCCTCATTAGGTCATTAAACAAGACTTTAATCCCATGATGGATTTCTGAGTTCCTAAAAGGAACACACGTTAAAAAAATTTTTTAAAAACACAGAACTGACTTCATTTAAAAGAAAGCATTCATATTATTGGCTTTCTTAGTAGCTGAGACAGTAAAGCATTTGCCTGCAATGCAGGAGACCCAAGTTTGATCCCTGAGTCAGGAAGATTTTGTGAAGAAGGAAATGGCAACCCACTCTAGTATTCTTGCCTGGAGAATTCCATGGACAGAGGAGCCTGATGGGCTGCAGTTCATGGGGTCACAAAGAGTCAGACATGACTTAGTGACTAACACACACATGCATCCACATTATTAGGGTGTTTTAGCATTGTGCTAGAAAAAACTAGTTAATAGGTTTTGTTATTTGTAATTCAAGATAAAACATTTTTATGTCAGTGACTGATGGGTATTCTGTAAGCACAGATGCCCTTTGGGAAACTCACCAGCCTGCACTCTGAGCTGCCGCAACTGTGGATTATGGGTTCCTCCTGGAGGTCTTTGTGCTTTTATTGATGCTTGCTTGTGGACAGTTCCTTGTTTTCACCCTGCTGGTCCCAGGGCATGATAGCTTATAGGTGGTGAGTCTCTATTTTTTCCTGAACTACTGGGAAAAGAAGGAAAGAGGCATTCCCAGCTTAAATACTTCAACTATAAATGGTTTAAATGTACCAAGAACCAGTTTAGCACATGGGAAATAAAATACTTCAGTGGGAAAATGCATTCTATGCCCTAATCATACTTCAAGATCAAAACTGATGTGGGGTGGACTTGTAGAAAAAAATCTACTTGGAAACTAAAGAGTCTGTCTTTCTAATTGATCAGGTTTAAATGATGATTTGGATTTTAGTGGACTTGGAAGTTGGTCTGTTGCTTTCAGGAGATCCGTTTCCCTGAGTGTCACAGCACAGCGGCTCTAAGCCCATTGTGGTTACCTGGCCCTCCTGTCAAGAAGGCTTTGTGGGCCCGTGGCCAGGCCATTCAGCATCAATATTCCCTTGTTAGCCAAAGGCCTCATGTGGCATGGTTGTGCAGATGACGAGATATTCTCTTTACTCTGCTCGACCTGAACAAGGAAGGTCTTTAGTCTGTTGATGGCCCTCCCACAGGGAGCTGTGGGTAAAGCTGACATTCTGGGCAGAAAGGTGGAGAGACTGGAAAACCTTGAGTCTTTGATGATGTCCTTCACTTTATGGATTAGCCAACACCGAAGTTTCTCTGACTCCTGTGTCTCCTGTTTTATGGACTGATGTGTTCATGTCATTTAAACCACTTTGAACTGGGTTTTCCACCTCTTGTTTTTAAAGCCTTGTGACTGATTTACATGAGAGGTGGGAGGGGGTTTCAGGATTGGGAGCTCGTGTACACCTGTGGCTGATTCATGTCAATGTATGGCAAAACCAATACAGTATTGTATTGTAGAATAAAGTAATAAAGTTTAAAAAAAAGAATTAGAATAAAGCTCTTCTAACATGTGGGCAGAAGCTTTTAGGATCTTTTACTCCATAAGAGTCGTGAATTCTCTTAGGATTGGAGAGTTTGGATAAAAGTTTTGTTTGCTAGAGTATCTGATAAGCCTTTGTTCACTGTTGCAGCGAACTCTAGAGTTTGATTTCTCGTAGGTTATTGATTGTATCCTCTGACTGGTAGGATTTCCTCTCTCTCCTCTCCCTTGCTCTCTCTCCAGAAGTTAGCTCAACCAGATGTGGTACCCTCCTGAGCGCTGCAGGGCGCAGGGTGTGGACTGGAAGGAAGCAAGCCTGTTTGTAATAAATTCCTTTCGCTAAAAAAACACTGGACCTGAATCGGTGCAATTGATTGTGACATATGAGTTGGAGGGCTTCTGATAGGAATGCTGAGCAAATTGGACTCCTTTTCAGTTTAACAGGAGGGAAGTGTGGTGCTTGGCATCACAGCTGACTAGAGCGTGGGTTTTATATCCTGTGAATACAGGCTGCTGACAAAAACCTTGACTCTGTTTTTGCATACTTCTATATCCTAAGTTGTCTGAATAGCTACTCTTTTCCCCTGCCCTAGAGGTTGTTTTGACTCTTAATGCTTTATCTCTGCTGTAAGACTCAACATTGAGAATAAAGTCATTATCCAGGGTGAAAATAGAAATTTTTTACCTTTTTATTGGAATGGATAGGATCAGCCTGTTGTTGAAAGTTCTCAGCTTTAGGGAGTTTGAATACATTCTTAGAGATTGTTAAACTGTTTTTCACTCTGTTTTATAACAGCTGTCCAATATTTTAAGATGTGGATAAGCTAGTATTCTGATTTAACAAATCAACTCCAGTATTAGTCACTGTTCATTTCACTCATGAACCTGAAGTTTGGGCAGGGTTTGGTGGGACTGCTCCTCACTGTTTCGCTCAGTGTCCCCTTGGGCGATTGTGAAGGCAGAGGGGAGCTGTGGCCATCTGAAGGCTCGCTCAGGTCTCCTGGTTGGTGCTGAAACTGGCATGGGGTTCCGTGGGCATTTCTTTCTGCATGCTGTCTCTTCAGCATGGTCCTTTAGGGAGTAGACTTCTTGCATGCAGAATCAAGTCTTCCAAAGTTGATGTCCCAAGTGAAAAGAGAGCCAGAAAGAAGCTGTGTTGCCCTGCCTGCTGTTTTGGCTGCACGGGGCCTCTGTTACGGAGTGTGGGGACTTCTCTCGTGGTGGCTTGCTGCGCATTCGTTGCTTGCCGTGGACTTAGTTGCCCTCAGGCACCCAGGATCTTAGTTCCCCGACCGGGGATCAAACCTGTGTCTGTTGCAGGAAGACGGATTCTCAACCACTGGACCACTGGAAAAGTCCCACGTTGTTTTATTTTAAATGTTAATGTTCTATTTAAACTTTGTTGAGTATAGGAAGTGTGTCACAGCACTTAGGCAGTTAAATGTGGGAGGAGTGGAATAACCTTATTTTTAGATTGTCTATACACGGCACACTTTTTTCCTTACAGTTTTATTTATATACCATAAAATTCACTCATTTTAACTCAATAATTCAATATTTTGAAATAAGTTTACACAGTCCATTTGAACTTAATAATTCAGTGGGCTTTCTTTTTTTTTTTTTAGTGAATTTATACAGTTGTCATAGATATTAGCACAATCCAGTTTTAGAATATTTCATTGCCATAGTAAAATTACTCATTTCCATTTACAGTTAATCTGCAGTCATAGGCTATTAATCTACTTTTTGTCTGTCCAACTTTTCTTTATTGGGATATTTCATGTAAATAGAATTATATATTGTATGTCATTTGTTTGGGGCTTTTTCCACTTAGCGTATGTTTTTGAGGTTCTTCCATGTTATAGCATCAGTGAGTACTTTGCTCCTTTTTATTGCTGAATAGTATTCCCTTGTACGGACATACCGTTTGTATTTCTTAACCATTCAGCAATAGATGGACATTTTGAGTTGTTTTCTGCTTTTTGGCTATTATGAATAAGTCTGCTATGAACACTTGTTGCAAAGTTTTATGTAGACA
>SJYC01043257.1:0-17771 GCA_006408675.1 Madoqua kirkii
GTGGTAAAGAACCTGCCTGCCAGTGCAGGAGACATAAGACATGTGGAACTTCAATCCCTGGGCCAAAAAATTCCCCTGAAGGAAGGCATGGAGACCATAGGGCTCCAAAGAGTTGGACATAACTGAAGCAACTTAGCACGAATGCATGCCCCATGCCATTTAAGATAAATGTTGGCAAGCGGGACTGTAGTTTGAAGAATCCGTGCTTTTCTTTTTCTTCCATGAACTGAATGATCGCTACTGAGAGGGTGAGCTATGGTGCAGCAGCGTCAGAACCAACCTCCGATGTGTTAGAAATGCAGATCTCAGGCGTGCCTGGACCTATTGATTGAGAACCAGCGTTTTAATAAGATCTCCAGATGCTACTTGTACATCTTAAAGTCTAAGAAGACCTGATCTAGAGAATCACATCTGAGATCATCTTTGATAGCAGCATTCTTGTCAGATTGTTACTTGGGTAGAATTTCAGCTTTTCGTGAGTGGAGAGGGAACCAGTTATCTAGACTTGGCTTAGTGCCAGCTATAACAATCACGTCATACAGTGACCCATTATTTGGAATTGTTGGAAATTGGTTTGTCAACTCTGGAAAGGTCAACATCCTGCTTAGAGCAATGCCAGTGGGCACCACATGTTACTATTTCAGAGCCAAAGGAAAAACATGGAGGGAAACATTCTTGGAACATATTTTTTTCCCCCTTCTCAAAATATCGTGAGTAATGCATAGAGTGCTGAAAATATGGGAAACGGGTCATACTTTAAATTTTATTTTTAAGATTATTTGACTGGATTTCATCAAGTACTTGCAAATTTATTAGTTGGAATTGTCTGTGCTTGTATTTCAGAATCAGATCTGCTCCTTTCCCCACCACATTCTAATCATGTGAATTTGGGCACATTACCACAGTGCCCCTAGCCTGAGTTTCTCTGTGTGTGACCTCAGATCAGTAACGTCTACCTTAGAGGTCAGTTTTCATTCCATTTCCAAAGAAGGGCCATGCCAAAGAATGTTCAAACCACTGCACAATTGCACTCATTTCACTTGCTAGCAAAGTGATGCTCAAAATCCTTCAAGCTAGGCTTCAAGAGTACATGAACCAAGAACTTCCAGATGTTCAAGTTGGATATAGAAAAGGCAGAGAAATCAGAGATCAAATAGCCAGCATTCATTAGGTAATAGAAAAAGGTAGAGAATTCCAGAAAAACATCTACTTCTGCCTCATTGACTATGCTAAAGCCTTCGACTGTGTAGCTCACAACAAACTGCAAAATTCTTAAAGAGATGGGAATACAAGAACACCTTTTCTGTCTCCTAAGAAACCTGTATGCTGGTCAAGAAGCAGTAGTTAGAACTGGACATAGAACAATGGACTGGTTCCAAATTGGGAAAGGAGTATGTCATGGCTGTAAATTGTCACCCTGTTTATTTAATTTGAGAGTACATCATGCAAAATTCTGGGCTGGATAAAGCACAAGCCAGAATCAAGATTGTCAGGAGAAATATCAATAACCTCAGATATGCAGATGACACCACCCTCGTGGCAGAAAATGAAGAGGAACTAAAGAGCCTATTGATGAAGGTGGAAGAGGAGAGTGAAATAGCTGGCTTAAAACTCAGAAAACATTAAAACTCTTAAAACATTAAAAAAGTGAAGATCATGGCTTCTGGTTCCATCACTTCATGGCAAATAGATGGGGAAACAATGGAAACAGTGACATGCTTTATTTTCTTGGGCTCCAAAGTCACTGCAGATGGTGACTGCAGCCATGAAATTAAAAGACACTTGCTCCCTGGAAGGAAAGTTATGACCAACCTAGACAGAATATTAAAAAGCAGAGGCATTACTTTGCTGGCAAAGATATGTGTAGTTCAAAGCTCTGGTTTTTCCAGTAGTCATGTATGGATGTGAGAGTTGGACTATAAAGAAAGCTGAGCACCAAAGAGTCGAAGCTTTTGAACTGTGGTGTTGGAGAAGACTCTTGAGATTCCCCTGGACTGAAACAAGGTCAAATCACTCAATCCTAAAGGAAATCAACCCTGAATATTCATTGGAAGAACTGATTCTGAAGCTGAAACTCCAATAATTTGGCCACTTAATGCAAAGAGCATCTCCTTGGAAAAGACCGTTCTGCTAGGAATGATTGAAAGCAGGAGGAGAAGGGGAAGACAGAGGATGAGATGGTTGGATGGCATCACCATCATGAGTTCGAGCAAGCTCCAGGAGATGCTGAAGGACAGGCAAATCTGGTGTGTTTCTTCCAAGGGGTCACAAAGAGTGGGACCTGGCTGAGTGACTGAACAACCACCACCTTGCCAGGCTGTTATGGGGATTAAATCGCAGAATGTACTCTCTCAGGCACAGCTCTGTTTACTGTCATCAGTGTTCCCATGAAAATCCTCATTAGGTCATTAAACAAGACTTTAATCCCATGATGGATTTCTGAGTTCCTAAAAGGAACACACGTTAAAAAAATTTTTTAAAAACACAGAACTGACTTCATTTAAAAGAAAGCATTCACATTATTGGCTTTCTTAGTAGCTGAGACAGTAAAGCATTTGCCTGCAATGCAGGAGACCCAAGTTTGATCCCTGAGTCAGGAAGATTTTGTGAAGAAGGAAATGGCAACCCACTCTAGTATTCTTGCCTGGAGAATTCCATGGACAGAGGAGCCTGATGGGCTGCAGTTCATGGGGTCACAAAGAGTCAGACATGACTTAGTGACTAACACACACATGCATCCACATTATTAGGGTGTTTTAGCATTGTGCTAGAAAAAACTAGTTAATAGGTTTGTTATTTGTAATTCAAGATAAAACGTTTTTATGTCAGTGACTGATGGGTATTCTGTAAGCACAGATGCCCTTTGGGAAACTCACCAGCCTGCACTCTGAGCTGCCGCAACTGTGGATTATGGGTTCCTCCTGGAGGTCTTTGTGCTTTTATTGATGCTTGCTTGTGGACAGTTCCTTGTTTTCACCCTGCTGGTCCCAGGGCATGATAGCTTATAGGTGGTGAGTCTCTATTTTTTCCTGAACTACTGGGAAAAGAAGGAAAGAGGCATTCCCAGCTTAAATACTTCAACTATAAATGGTTTAAATGTACCAAGAACCAGTTTAGCACATGGGAAATAAAATACTTCAGTGGGAAAATGCATTCTATGCCCTAATCATACTTCAAGATCAAAACTGATGTGGGGTGGACTTGTAGAAAAAAATCTACTTGGAAACTAAAGAGTCTGTCTTTCTAATTGATCAGGTTTAAATGATGATTTGGATTTTAGTGGACTTGGAAGTTGGTCTGTTGCTTTCAGGAGATCCGTTTCCCTGAGTGTCACAGCACAGCGGCTCTAAGCCCATTGTGGTTACCTGGCCCTCCTGTCAAGAAGGCTTTGTGGGCCCGTGGCCAGGCCATTCAGCATCAATATTCCCTTGTTAGCCAAAGGCCTCATGTGGCATGGTTGTGCAGATGACGAGATATTCTCTTTACTCTGCTCGACCTGAACAAGGAAGGTCTTTAGTCTGTTGATGGCCCTCCCACAGGGAGCTGTGGGTAAAGCTGACATTCTGGGCAGAAAGGTGGAGAGACTGGAAAACCTTGAGTCTTTGATGATGTCCTTCACTTTATGGATTAGCCAACACCGAAGTTTCTCTGACTCCTGTGTCTCCTGTTTTATGGACTGATGTGTTCATGTTATTTAAACCACTTTGAACTGGGTTTTCCACCCCTTGTTTTTAAAGCCTTGTGACTGATTTACATGAGAGGTGGGAGGGGGTTTCAGGATTGGGAGCTCGTGTACACCTGTGGCTGATTCATGTCAATGTATGGCAAAACCAATACAGTATTGTATTGTAGAATAAAGTAATAAAGTTTAAAAAAAAGAATTAGAATAAAGCTCTTCTAACATGTGGGCAGAAGCTTTTAGGATCTTTTACTCCATAAGAGTCGTGAATTCTCTTAGGATTGGAGAGTTTGGATAAAAGTTTTGTTTGCTAGAGTATCTGATAAGCCTTTGTTCACTGTTGCAGCGAACTCTAGAGTTTGATTTCTCGTAGGTTATTGATTGTATCCTCTGACTGGTAGGATTTCCTCTCTCTCCTCTCCCTTGCTCTCTCTCCAGAAGTTAGCTCAACCAGATGTGGTACCCTCCTGAGCGCTGCAGGGCGCAGGGTGTGGACTGGAAGGAAGCAAGCCTGTTTGTAATAAATTCCTTTCGCTAAAAAAACACTGGACCTGAATCGGTGCAATTGATTGTGACATATGAGTTGGAGGGCTTCTGATAGGAATGCTGAGCAAATTGGACTCCTTTTCAGTTTAACAGGAGGGAAGTGTGGTGCTTGGCATCACAGCTGACTAGAGCGTGGGTTTTATATCCTGTGAATACAGGCTGCTGACAAAAACCTTGACTCTGTTTTTGCATACTTCTATATCCTAAGTTGTCTGAATAGCTACTCTTTTCCCCTGCCCTAGAGGTTGTTTTGACTCTTAATGCTTTATCTCTGCTGTAAGACTCAACATTGAGAATAAAGTCATTATCCAGGGTGAAAATAGAAATTTTTTACCTTTTTATTGGAATGGATAGGATCAGCCTGTTGTTGAAAGTTCTCAGCTTTAGGGAGTTTGAATACATTCTTAGAGATTGTTAAACTGTTTTTCACTCTGTTTTATAACAGCTGTCCAATATTTTAAGATGTGGATAAGCTAGTATTCTGATTTAACAAATCAACTCCAGTATTAGTCACTGTTCATTTCACTCATGAACCTGAAGTTTGGGCAGGGTTTGGTGGGACTGCTCCTCACTGTTTCGCTCAGTGTCCCCTTGGGCGATTGTGAAGGCAGAGGGGAGCTGTGGCCA
Source organism: Madoqua kirkii (assembly GCA_006408675.1). Lineage (NCBI taxonomy): Eukaryota > Metazoa > Chordata > Mammalia > Artiodactyla > Bovidae > Madoqua > Madoqua kirkii. Next base: position 4,853 of record SJYC01043257.1, read on the forward strand.
TCTGAAGGCTCGCTCAGGTCTCCTGGTTGGTGCTGAAACTGGCATGGGGTTCCGTGGGCATTTCTTTCTGCATGCTGTCTCTTCAGCATGGTCCTTTAGGGAGTAGACTTCTTGCATGCAGAATCAAGTCTTCCAAAGTTGATGTCCCAAGTGAAAAGAGAGCCAGAAAGAAGCTGTGTTGCCCTGCCTGCTGTTTTGGCTGCACGGGGCCTCTGTTACGGAGTGTGGGGACTTCTCTCGTGGTGGCTTGCTGCGCATTCGTTGCTTGCCGTGGACTTAGTTGCCCTCAGGCACCCAGGATCTTAGTTCCCCGACCGGGGATCAAACCTGTGTCTGTTGCAGGAAGACGGATTCTCAACCACTGGACCACTGGAAAAGTCCCACGTTGTTTTATTTTAAATGTTAATGTTCTATTTAAACTTTGTTGAGTATAGGAAGTGTGTCACAGCACTTAGGCAGTTAAATGTGGGAGGAGTGGAATAACCTTATTTTTAGATTGTCTATACACGGCACACTTTTTTCCTTACAGTTTTATTTATATACCATAAAATTCACTCATTTTAACTCAATAATTCAATATTTTGAAATAAGTTTACACAGTCCATTTGAACTTAATAATTCAGTGGGCTTTCTTTTTTTTTTTTAGTGAATTTATACAGTTGTCATAGATATTAGCACAATCCAGTTTTAGAATATTTCATTGCCATAGTAAAATTACTCATTTCCATTTACAGTTAATCTGCAGTCATAGGCTATTAATCTACTTTTTGTCTGTCCAACTTTTCTTTATTGGGATATTTCATGTAAATAGAATTATATATTGTATGTCATTTGTTTGGGGCTTTTTCCACTTAGCGTATGTTTTTGAGGTTCTTCCATGTTATAACATCAGTGAGTACTTTGCTCCTTTTTATTGCTGAATAGTATTCCCTTGTACGGACATACCGTTTGTATTTCTTAACCATTCAGCAGTAGATGGACATTTTGAGTTGTTTTCTGCTTTTTGGCTATTATGAATAAGTCTGCTATGAACACTTGTTGCAAAGTTTTATGTAGACAGATATCTTTATTTCCCTTTGCTATATACCTAGGTGTGAGGCTGCTAGGTGTATGATAAATGTATGTTTAACTTTTAAGAAAATGCCTGTTTTTCAAAGTGACTGCACCATCTACAAAAATAAATCTTTTAAAAGTGTTTTGAAGTCAGTTCTTTGGGTTGAACAGGAGTGGATCTGTGAATGAACTTAGTTTGTGGGCAAATATATTTCTTGTCCTTTTCAGGCAACAGTTGAAGGAGTGTGACTGCTTTACAAGAAAGGTGAAACAGGGAAAGTAGAGAAAATACACTGGAGGGAAAGAAAGCTTTATCCTCAGTTATTTGAACAACCTCTGTTTAGTTTTCATTGTTGGTGGTGGTGGTGTTATTTTTTTTTTAGTGAACTGACAGCGTTTTAGTAGCTTGGGTGTACCACGTAATAGGACTTCCCAGGTGGCGCTAGTGATAAGCAACCTGTCTGCCAGTGCAGGAAACATAAGACACGTGGGTTCAGTCCCTGGGTCTGGAAGGTGCCCTGGAGGAAGGCATGGCAACCCACTCCAGTGTTCTTTCTGGAAACTCCTGTGGACAGAGGAGCCTGGTGGGCTATACTCCATAGGGTCACAGAGTTGGACATGACTGAAGTGACTTAGCACACACACATGTACCACATAATGGTTCAATATTTGTGTATATTGCAAAATGATCACCACAGTAAGTCTAGTTAGCAACCATCATTTCACATGGTTACAGGTTGTTTTTGTTTGTTTTTTACTGTGATGAGAACTTTTAGGATCTACTCCATTAGCAACTTTTAAATATGTAATTCCGTATTATTAGCTATAGTCACCGTTCTCAAGGACTCAAATATGAAAAGCTCCCTGTCTGAAATAGAGGGGTGGCCCAGCACACACACAGCCGCCCTCCACTACTCTCTCCTCTTTCTCCCCCATCACTTTGTTTAAATCTTGGTCATAGCATTTCTCATCCTCTTCTTTAGATCACTTGCTACAGTTTGTCTGGATCTCTGCCCAGTTCCTTTTTGCTACTATTATTAGCTATAGTTATATTACATCACTAAGACTTAACTTATTTTATAATTGGAAGTTTGTACCTTTTTACTACTTTTACCTGTTTTGCCCACCTCTCAGCCCCTGCCTCTGGCAGTCTGTTCTGTTTTTACTATTTGGTTTTTTTAAGATTCCATATATGAGTAAGAGCACATGATATAGTATTTATCATTCTCTGACTTATTTTTACTAATGTTTTCAGGGCTGGCCATGCCTGTAAGATTTCCTTCTTTTACATGACTGAATGATATTCCTGTGTGTGTATGTGTGTGTGTATCATGTTTTTTTAAAAACTCCATTCATCCATCAATGGACACAAGGTTTTTTCACATTATGTATATTGTGTTTATGCGTTAGTTGCTCAGTCGCATCTGACTCTTTGTGATCCCATGGACTGTAGGCCGCCAGGCTCCTCTATCAGTGGGGTTCTCCAGGCAAGAACACTGCCATTTGCTCCTTCAGGGGATCTTCCTGATCCAGGGATTGAACCTGGGTCTCCCACATTGCAGACAGATTCTTTACTGTCTGAGCCACCAGGGAAGCCCCTAATAGTAGCTCTGTTTTAATTTTTGGAGAACCTCCATACTTTTTTCTGTAATGATGGTATCAATTTATATTTCTGGCAACAATTCATAAGGGTTCCAGTTTGTCCATGTACTCACCAGCACTTGTTATTGCATGTGTTTTGATAACAGTCATTCCAACAGATGGAAAGGGGTATCTCACTGTAGTTTTTATTAGCATTTCCCTAATGAGTAGTAATGTTGAACACTTCTTCATGCACCTATTGGCCATTTGTAAGTTTTTTCTTTGAAGTAGTATCTGTTCAGCTCTTGTGCCCATTTGTTAATTAAGACTTTATTTTTGCTGTTGAGTTGTACAAGCCTTTTATATATATATATATTGTATATTAAAACCTTGTCAGATATGTATGATTTGCCAATATTTTCTCCCATTTGGTAGATTTCCTTTTCATTCTGCTAATGGTCTCCTTGCCATGAGGAAGCTTTTTAGTTTCATTCAATTCCAGTCTGTTTTGCTTGTGTTGCCTTTGCTTTTAGCATCAATTCCTAAAAACTCATTGGTGAGACAGATGTCAAGGAGCTCACTCCCATCTTTTTTCCTGGGATTTTTATGGTTTCACTTCTTATATTTAAGTCTGTTGTTTATCTTGATTGATTTTTTGTGTATGGTTTAACAGTTTCATTCTTTTGCATGTAGCTCTGGGTTTCACCTTTTGAGGGGAGGAATGTTAATCAATTTGAAGACTTCTTTTTTTAATGAGAGAGGTAGATGTTGAATGAATGATGTTAAATATCATTAGGAAGTTGTGATACTTTCTTAAATATGATATTGTTTCAAGGGCTCATAGTAAAAGCTTCAGTTCAGACATTCAATCGTGTCCGACTCTTTGCGACCCTATGAAACGCAGCACGCCGGGCCTCCCTGTCCATCACCAGCTCCTAGAGTTCACTCAGACTTACATCCATTGAGTCAGTGATGCCATCCAGCCATCTCATCCTCGGTTGTCCCCTTTTTCTCCTGCCCCCAATCCCTCCCAGCATCAGAGTCTCTTCCAGTGAGTCAACTCTTCACATGAGGTGGCCAAAGGACTGGAGTTTCAGCTTTAGCATCATTCCTTCCAAAGAAATCCCAGGGCTGATCTCCTTCAGAATGGACTGGTTGGATCTCTTTGCAGTCCAAGGGATTCTCAAGAGTCTTCTCCAACACCACAGTTCAAAAGCATCAATTCTTCGATGCTCAGTTTTCTTCACAGTCCAACTCTCACATCCATACATGACCACAGGAAAAACCATAGCCTTGACCAGACGGACCTTTGTTGGGAAAGTAATGTCTCTGCTTAGGTTTAGAAAAATAAATATGTCCAGTTTCTAATGGACCAAGTTGGTGCCTACATGGTGGGCATTATTCTAGCACTTTATATTTAACCTTGTTTAAAACTCTCAAGCCGTTATTTACAGCTGTATATGACATAAAGTTTTATTAAGATGATTATTATTCTCATTCTATAGCCAGCAAAATTTAGGCTTAGCGAGGTTAAGGTAGGTAGACAGCAGAGGAATTGGATTTGAGCCCAGGTTTGTCTATTCCAGAATCAGTTCTCATAGTCTCTTTGCTATATACTCTCTAGACCCAGAGCATTTCTTATTTTTGAGGAGGGGGAGTGTCTTCTATGATTAGTAGAAAATTCCCTTTATATGGAGCCAAGCTTAGTCTGCTTGTGTTGTTTTGATTCATATAGTGTATACTGGTCTATTGAGGCCAAGTCCAGGACAACTTTTGTGGTGTCTCGGTTGAAATGTGGCTTCAGTTTGTAGATTGAGACAGTTACAGAAATCAGACCTGGGATGGGTTGTCATTAGGTACTGAAGCCAAGCCAAAGAATATGAACAGCAGGTTAGACAGACATAAGAAGATTCAAATAGTGAAGGCAAAGATCATTCCTGAGGATCCAAAGTTCAAACTCACATCATGAAGAGACATCCATTAATGCTAAAGGCGTCATTAGTAGCAAAAAGGAAATGGGCAGAGATCCAGACAAACTGCAGCAAATGATCTAAAAATGAGGATGAGAAATGCTATGACCAAGATTTAAACAAAGTGATGTGGGAGAAAGAGGAGAGAGTAGGGGAAGGTGGCCGTGTGTGTGCTGGGCCACCCTCTACTTCAGACAGGGAGCTTTTGATATTTGAGTCCTTGGTCCAGTACACTGAAGTGATTATTCTCGACTTTTGAGTGGGCCTTTCTGCCTAGAAATCTTGGTTTCAAACGTTCTTAAGACTTATAAACTAACTTTGGGATGACTTCATCTACCCAATTTCATAAACATCTCATCTGAGTGAAATAATATTTAACATTAAATTGTACACTTTCATGAAAAGTCTGAAATGAGTCAACTTGCGTAGAGGTTCACTTTACATCTATGTATTTTATACTGTTTAAGGGGAAAGTCCTTCCCCAAGGGCTTCGAATAAAAAAGTGAGGAAATCAACCTAGAAATCCCCCTTCCTCGGTAGTTTGTTGTTCCTGCTTAATATACTACAAGAGATGTTCAGCTTTGCATGTATTATTGAGTTTCAAAGGAATTACATGACTTTGCATCATTTTGTAGTCTGTATATACATTCCCTTTACTCACAGTTATATATGGACACTATAATCTTCTATAATCTTCTAATTTAATCCTGAAGATTCTTGAATATAACACCTTAATAAGACCCATGGTGATCTTGAATTGGTGCTTCATCCTGTTCTTATGTGAATTTTGTGATGGTGATGCTTTTTTATTCTTAAATACTGCTTTGCATTGTAACTTTCCTTAAAATCAGTTTTTTTCTTTTGGCCAGACTCATTTCATGCAAGATTTGAATTGAACAACATAAGATTCTCAGATTCTGAGACTGGGAAGCTCGTGGTAACAGTATCTATCTCAGCCATAGTACATGTTATGTATAGCTGAAAGTATTTCAGTTGTGTGGTTTAGGTCATTTTCATCTTAATTATCTGCATATGTCTGTATTTCTATCTCAGTTGTTTAGTTTTCATTCAGTTATAATAAACATGGTTTGTTTGTATATTATATATTTATATATATTCTATTAGATTTCTAATTGGTGGCAAGAGCTGATTGCTCTTTCCTTGTTGTTTTAAGGCAATATTTGCCAGGAATAGATCTGACTTTGAATTTCACCAGTGTGTTTGAATGCTTTTCATCATATGGTTAATCATGGAGTTCCAAGCTTACACTACACCTGTAATTATCTAGTTACTGTGATTATAATGGCTGCTGAATGAGGAATTCTTCTTTTGAGTTTTTGGTCATTCATCAGAACCAAGACAAAAATAGCAGATAAGAGCATATTTAAGAAAGAGTGACAAGTCACCTCAGATATGCAGATGACACCACCCTTATGGCAGAAAGTGAAGAGGAACTAAAGAGCCTCTTGATGAAAGTGAAGAGGAGAGTGAAAAAGCTGGTTTAAAACTCGACATCAAAAAGCTAAGGTCATGGTATCTGGTTCCATCACTTGATGGCAAATAAATGGGGAAACAAACAGTGAGAGACTTAATTTGGGGGGCTCCATAATCACTGCAGCTGGTGACTGCAGCCATGAAATTAAAAAGATGCTTGTTCCTTGGAAGAAAAGCAATGAGAAACCTAGACAGCATATTAAAAAGCCAGAGACATTATTTTGCCTATAAAGGTCCGTATAGTCAAAGCTATGGTTTTTCCAGTAGAGAGCAGGACAATAAAAAAAGCTAAGTGCTAAAAAATTGATGCTTTGGAAGGACTGGTGCTGATGCTGAAGCTGAAGCTCCAATATTTTGGCCACCTGATGTGAAGAACTGACTCATTGGCAAAGACTCTGATGCTGGGAAAGATTGAAGGCAGGAGGACAGGGGGATGGCAGAGGATGAGATGGTTATATGGGATAACTGACTTGATGGGCATGAGTTTGAGTAAACTCTGGGAGTTGGTGATAGACAGGGATGCCTGGTGTGCTGCAGTCCATGAGGTCGCAAAGAGTCAGACACAACTGAGCAACTGAACTGGACTGACAAGTCACTAGAGCTTTGAAAATGACTGATGAGAAGTTCAGTTCAGTTCAATTCAGTTCAGTTGCTCAGTTGTATCTGACTCTTTGCGACCAGTTAGTTTTAAATCTCATTCTTTAGTAGATGAAGAAACTGAGCCTCGAAAGTTCTAATTATTCACCGAAGATCATTCAGACAGTTATTAGAGTTTAGTCTTCTAGTTTCATAGTTCCAGATCTTTCTCCTAATTTTTCACAGGTCAACTTTTACTTTCCTATGCTAATGGAATTCTGTAGATTGTGTAAAGCAGCAGATATGTTAGTGGTTACTGAAGGAAGGTTAGAATTTTGCATTATATAGACCTTTTAAAGGTAGAAAACAAACTTTCCATCATGGACAATCAGTCCTTTTGCTAAAGTTAAATGCCAGTGTTTAGAATTTAGGTCTGAAATTGAGTGTGCAATATTTATGAGGTCAGTCAGGAGAACTCTGAGTTAAAGAAATGTGAAATATAGTTGGAAAATGTCAAGTTTAAGTGAGCAGGAATTTATGTTTCAATGTTCTCTCTGCTTTTCCTAATGATTTAAATTTATAGATAAATTTTGTCATGAATTGGTGACATTCATTTGACTTTGTAAAACTTTTTGTGTATATTTAGGTTTTCTTTGCAGTCGAGTGATGAGTATTCTCTTTTAGATCTTATTTGAGACATGTAAGGTGTGTTTTTTTGCAGGGGAAATGTTTTTAGCTAAACTAAATGAAAGACCTCACAATATATAAAAAATGTACAAAGATACGTTAAAGATCCCACTAAAATACATCTTAAAAACACCTTGCTATTATTTTCAATCTGTCTCTTTTGTACAGTTTGAATGTTATGGATTAGTTTCTGTTTTCTGTCCTGTGGATGTAGCTATATCATGACTAAATAATTTATAGGAAAACATTTTTGGTTTATAGAAGTATATGAGAAGAGTATACAAAATTTTACATTTCTCATATTTTCATTCTTAGTCATTAAAAACCTTTAGCTTTTCATTTTGGAATAATTTAAATTTTATTGAAGAATGGCACAAAAGTCTCCCATGAACCTGTCACCAAGATTCACCAGTTATTAACATTTTGCCAAATTTGCTTTAGTACTCTTCCTTTTTCTCGTAAGTTGTCACCACTGTGCTTTTTTAAAAACCTGTTAATAAGTGTATATTCCCTAAGACAGAGATGTTCACTTATGTTACTACATTGTAGTTATTCTCATTAGAAAGTTTACACTGAGAGATTACTGTTACCGTAGAGTTTTTGAAATGTTGCTGTCATAATTATTCCTTGTATAGAAATTTCTTCTTGACCTTGACCATGAACATCTGGAATGATTCCTCCGTCTTCTTTTCATTTGTTTTTCATGACACTGACATTTTTGAAAGGTTTGTGCTAGCTTCTTTGTAGAATGTACCTCAATTTGGTTTTGTGTCTGCTGTTTTCATGTAAATAAATTCAAGTTGTAAAGTTTTGGCAAGAATTAAATTACTCTGTCTTTTTACAGTTGTTGTAAACTTTGATCTCTTGATTAACATGGTATATGACATGTTTCTCACTGTGAAATTCCCTTTACCCTCTTTGGAACTAGCCAAGTCCCTTGTAAGAGAAGACTGTGTTTAGACATCCTGTTTCCTCATCAGATTTTCACCCGCAAGTTGAATATCTCGGGTTCTCTCTTAATAATTCTAACCAAAAATATTTTTCATGCCTTTCAATCAGTTTACCAAAAGACGTATAAAGAAATAGTACTCTATAGAAGAAACATTTAATGACTTCCGTATTATTTTTTTGGTAATACAAGGCATGCTAAGTCGCTTCAGTTGTGTCCAACTCTTTGCGACCCCGTGGACTATAGTCACCGGACTCCCCAAGAGCCTCTTCTCTGGGCAAGAATTATTGGAGTGGATGGCCATTTCCTTCTCCAGAGGATCTTCTTGACCCAAGGATCAACTCACATTTCTTATGCCTCCTATACTGGCAGGCCTGTTCTTTGACCTGGGAAGTCCCCAGTACAAAGGTGGTAAGAACTAACCATTAGCTCATGTCACATAAAATCTAGGGATGAAGCTTTGGTAGTCTTCTGCTTATGGCCGGCTGTAATGTTGAAACCTTCTTGAGTTCTTTTGCAAGACCTTGGGCACACATTCTGTTTGTTCATTTCACATCACCATCTTTTTCTTCCCATCCTTGTTCTATTTTTGCTTTATTTTTGACCTTTTTAAAATTATTTTCTCTTGCCATGTGGTAGCATCTTTGAAAGACATTTGGAGATTCTGTTTTAGAACATGATAGTATTTTGTTGTTCAGTCGCTACGTCATATCAGACTGTTTGCAACCCCATAGACTGCAGCACTCCAGGCTTCCCTGTCCTTCACCATCTCCTGGAGCTGGCTCAAACTGATGAGCATTGAGTTGGTAATGCCATCCAACCATCTCGTCCTCTGTTGTCCCCTTCTCCTCCTGGCTTCAGGTTTTCCCAGCATCGAGATCTCCTCTAATGAGTTGGCTCTTCACATCAGGTGGCCAAAGTATTGGAGCTTCAGCTTCAGCATCAGTCCTTCCGATGAATATTCAAGATTGATTCCCTTTAGGATTAACTGGTTTGATCTTCTCACAGTCCAAGGGACTCTCTTGAGTCTTCTCCAACACCACAGCTCAAAAGCATCAGAACATGATAGTTTAAAGGGGAAAAAGAGGCATATTTAGCCTGTTTATAGAGTACATAACTCTTTAGTCTTTGAGGATCGACAAGAAAAGAAATAGAATGTTTTCAGTAATGGCCCAGCTCACTTCCTTGGGAACCATCCTGATCTCCATTTTGGTTTGTTTGTTTAGTCTTGGGCCAACAGTCATTGTTTGAAACAATCTCTTATAGATTTTCTAGTGTCTCAGTGAAATTATAACCTATTTAGGACATGTATTACATACTGCTTCCATGTAGTATATGCTCTAGTGTACAGCCTGCATATCATAGAAAACAGCTATATCATGATAATCTTAGCATCGTGATAATCTCTTGGCATCTAGCAAGGTGTGGTAAGCAAGTATGTGTTCAGTTTTTATGGAACTAAATGGAGAGCGACTGACAACCCTTGGCTAGCCATTATTATTACTTACAACATTTGTGTTTCTGAGATGTGGCAATATCTGCAAATCCTAAATATATTTTATTGATATTTTATGTCATTCAGATAAATCATTAATTGGAGACAAGGCTCCTTTTTCTTAAAACATTAACTTTCTCTGTAGTCAAAAAGATGAATATAAGTGTTTGAACATAGCAGTTTCAAAGTTGTCATTCCCTGGTTAATTGGGATAAATCTATTATACTATAACTTCTACTCCGCTAACCAGGATCTACTCTTACCAGGATCTACTATAAAGAAAATGGAAAGGAGTTGCTTGAGAATATTTGGAATAAAGTCCCGAGATGGCACAGAGCAGAAGTACCGTCACCCAGGGACAGAATTGATAGCATGTGAGCCACTGCCATAGACGCCAGTTGATAATCAGGCAGTGTGTTCAGTTTTGTGTCAAATAATTGATGATTCTTAATATGTAAGAAGCAAACTAAGGACTGGAATGGTTTTTTAGGTCTCGCCTGAAAGACCGTACGATGCCAGAGCACCCTGTCGACTCTAGGTGTGCGGCGTGACCCAGAGGCCTTAGTTTTTACTTTGAGGATTGTAGGTTAAATCAGAAGTAAAAACTATGAACTAGCCTTTAAATTTTGCATTGTTACGAAGTAATAATATTAGAAAGGAGGAAAGAACTTCTAAAAGCATATATTGAATCTGTGCACCAAACATACAGTCCACAACCTCTCAGAGCAGTGAAGTCACACAGCACTTGCCCTTTGTTCTTTGTTTCAGCTCATTGGAGGCCCCTGTCACACTTCTGTCATTCACAGTGTCTTTCTAGGGCAGTAATTTTCAAAGAGACTGAGTTTGAAAATGTTCCTCCATCCCGTGAGCACTTCCTCCCACGAGTGGCTCAAGAAACTGCTCATGACTTCCCACTTTTGAACACAAATAACTAAAGGCCTTTGATATTCAACAAATAAGCTATATACATTGGAATTATCTATCTTTATAATGCGAATAACAATACTGAGCATTTAATATTTAATGCTGATTTCTTAAAACTTTTTTTAATTAAATATGTTGATTTTAGAATCTGTCAAGAAGAGAAAATATAGCCTCACTTCTCTTTGCTTCTCTTTCTCTTTCTCTCTCTTTTTTCTCTTTCTTTTGCTCAGATGCTGCCAGTTAGAATGGTTTAATAAAAGAAAAAAAAAAGGAGAGACAGCATAAGCATTCATGTTTTAGGATTCTTGTATTTTTGTATAAAGCTGTCTTTCTCTGATGAGGTACCTAATTGCTTCTTGATAATGTGGAAAAGTGTTTGAAATTGTCCTTAAGTTTGTATTAGAGTGTTAGTAAGTGAGGAAAGGCATGAGTTCATTCGAGTTCAGTGGGTAAAAGGCACTACGTTAGTCCTAAATGTGCTTTTCAACATATGTGCAGTCTTAACCTCTTTGGGCTCCTCTTGAATGGGACAATAGCGGAATGTGATCATCTCAGGGCTGCCCTTAGCTCTAGATTGCTTTCAGTTTGCTTTAACCTTGACATGTGGAAAGTAGATTCAACTTGTAGATATACCATGAAATATAGTCTCTTGGCAAATCAAGGCTATACACTTTTTGTGTATGTAGACACATACTTTATAATTAGATGACATTGAATGTGATAAATGGAGGTCACCACTCAGGTTAATTCAGATACAAAAACCCCCTTTCTTTCACCCTAGGAAGCAGTTGCTGTAACCTTATCTGTGTAGCCATAGAGAAAAGTTGAGAGTATTTGGGTTTATCTGATGGGAAGTTCTTGGCAGTTAATACCAAAGGGTTTTTCCATAGCTCTTTTTGTTGTTTTTGCTTTTTTGGTTTGCACAGGAGTTGAGTTCAACTTAAGGGCAGAACTTCCCTTCAACTCAGTGGAGATCACTCTTGTTTGTAGTGACAGTAGCTTTAAAAACCTCAGGTTCAATGCTTTCATCAATAGTAATGCATGTAATTGTGCAAATAGGAATTCTGAGTATAATTTGCATGCCTTTGTCATTTAAATCCCAATCAGTATTTCTGTGATAGCTAGTATCAGTTCAGTCCAGCATCTCAGTCCTGTCTGGCTCTTTGAGGCCTCATGGACTGCAGCATGCCAGGCCTCCTTGTCCATCACCAACTCACGGAGTTCACTCAAACTCATGTCCATGAGTCTCTGATGCCATCCAACCATTTCATCCTCTGCTGCTGCTAAGTCACTTCAGTCGTGTCCGACTCTGTGCAACCTCATAGATGGCAGCCCACCAGGCTCCCCCGTCCCTGGGATTCTCCAGGCAAGAACACTGGAGTGGGTTGCCATTTCCTTCTCCAGTGTATGAAAGTGAAAAGTGAAAGGGAAGTCTCTCAGTCATGTCTGACTCTTCGAGACCCCATGGGCTGCAGCCTACCAGGCTCCTCCATCCATGGGATTTTCCAGGCAAGAGTACTGGAGTGGAGTGCCATCGCCTTCTCCAGGATATGATAAACATTTCATACTGTGATTTTCAAGGCCTTGCACGCTCTGCTTTCATCTTAGGCCATTCTCCGTTGCCTTCCCCCTGCTTTAGTCATGCTGGTCTCCTCCCATCAACATGTCCAGCATACTTCTGTTTTCGGATGCTTGCCCTTGTTCTTCTCCCTGCCTGGAGTCTTCCTCCACATCTTTGGGTGGAAATTACAGAGAGGGAGGAGTTATTGTAACTCATGCCTCAGTCCCCAAGGTGCTTCTTCACGGAGCCTTTTGCTTTCTACTCAAGCTCAGATCTCTGCTGCCATAACTTTTTGTCACATTAACTTTTACCATTTTCTTCATGATGGCTATCATTATCTGATATCATCTTATTTATTTGTGTTTAATTTGCCTGTCTTTCTGAATTATAATAGTGTCACGAGAGCAAGGCCATTGAATTCCATAGTAAATATCTGCCTGAAAACCATTTGAGCTCAGGAATTAAGTCATGAATTACAGCCTAATGATTGAAGTGTTATATTTCTTGATTAGCTTGTATTTATTTAGTGTCTCTGGCTGTCTCGAGTCTCAGGTGTAGCACGTGGGATCATGGCCGCAGTGCGTAGGCTCCTCCCTAGTTGTGGCACATGGGTGTTCTACTTGTGGCGT
>SJYC01043258.1:0-11011 GCA_006408675.1 Madoqua kirkii
AAAACCATTTGAGCTCAGGAATTAGTCATGAATTACAGCCTAATGATTGAAGTGTTATATTTCTTGATTAGCTTGTATTTATTTAGTGTCTCTGGCTGTCTCGAGTCTCAGGTGTAGCACGTGGGATCATGGCCGCAGTGCGTAGGCTCCTCCCTAGTTGTGGCACATGGGTGTTCTACTTGTGGCGTGTGGACTCCATGCTCTGTGGCTGGTGGAGTCTTCGTTCCTCCACCAGGGATCAAACCCACATCCCCTACATTGGAAGGCAGGTTGTTAACAGTGGACCACCAGAGAAGTCCGTGATTGTATTTTAAACTAAACTATCAGAAACGTATAGGTTTGATTTACAAGCAATTCATTTGTGGTTAATTTTAAGTTCTCCCTTGCAACTTTTCGAAGAATAATTTGTGTTGCTTCTGGGTGGAAAATAAACATCATTGAAATGGCCTATTAATCCTATATTCACTATCATCTGTATATATCTAAGCCAAAAAGGAAAAGCATTGTTACCATGTTATCTTGAAATGAGCCTAGCCTGCAATTAAGTTGTTATTTCAGACAAGAAGCTATTCACATTTTGCCACACATGTAGATATAGTAGGCAACTATTTTTTCCTAAGTCCAGTTCTCAGAGGACCATGCATGGCACTGAAATCCCCACCCCTGGGTTGTCATACTATCTTATGTTTCCCAAGGGCTGATGGCTTTCAGAAACATGAAGATTAGCACTTGTCAGTGAGCAGGATTTACTGGTTGTTAGGAAGCATGGAGAAAAGTCTTAATGAAAGAAGCCAGAGAAGTAATAAGACTTTATTGATGGGCCAGTGAATGTGGTAATGGTTGGAAATATTTAGAATTTAGGTTCTCTGGGAGGTGTAATCTTTGGTGAGGGGCTCCAGTGTGAGAGAAAGGGGATGGTGGTGCATGGTCTGAGTAAACACACTGGAATAAAGGCCAAATAAAGCCTCTGTGGTGGCAACTGAAGAGGTTCAAGTTTCTGACAACAGGTTTTACCCACTTCACAACTTGACGCAAGCATGCCCTTGTTTTTTGCCGTTTGTCCTAGATAAATGTTCTAGCTGTAACACAGTAGTGTAATTTAGTGCCTTCTGAATGTAGATAGTATGTTCCCTGGCTCGTAAGTTCAAAGTCCACAAGAAGCTCTGTGTTTCATTCCTCATTCTTTCCAGGGTGTTTATAAGCCTAATTGAAGTTTTGGCACAGGGTAGCAAGGCATCTTCCAACGATAAGGCAGAAGGCATTGCTTATTCATCCCTAATAAACATTTAAGGAGCTTGGCTTGCCAAAGAGCATCCAACTTGCCTGCTGTCCCTCCCGTATCCCCAGAACTTACTCAAGATTTCTTTCCAAATGGTAACTAGAGTAAATAAAGAATCAGGATAAATTACAAAAGTTAATTTTATCCATTCACCTTTAAAAGTAGAAATGAAAGCTTATTGTTGTAATTAACTTTTGTTTGTACATAGTGAAAATCTAGACCCTGGTGTGCCAAAGTAGAAGATTGTTGTTGTTATTCAGTCATGTCCGACTCTGTGACCCCATGCACTGCAGCACTCCAGGCTCCCCTGCCCTTCTCCATCTCCTGGAGTTTGCTCAAACTCATGTCCATTGAGTGGGTGATGCCATCCAACCATCTCATCCTCTGCCATCCCCTTCTCTTCCCGCCTTCAGTCTTTCCCAGCATCAGTGAAATGAAAGTCCCTGTCACGTCCTGCTCTGTGACCTCATGGACAAGTCCATGGAATTCTCCAGGCCAGAATACTGGAGTGAGTAGCCTTGCCCTTCTCCAGGGGATCTTCCCAACCCAGGGATCAAACCCAGGTCTCCCACATTGCAGGCGGATTCTTTACCAGCTGAGCCACCAGGGAAGCCCTTCTCAGCATCAGGGTCTTTTCCAGTGAGTCAGTTCTTCGCATCAGGTGGCCAAAGTATTGGAGCTTCAGCTTCAGCATCAGTCCTTCTGATGAATATTCAGGGTTGATTTCCTTTAGGACTGACTGATTTGATCTCCTTTCAGGCCAAGTAGAAGGTGGACTACCTTCATATCTATTAAAATCCTCCTTCTCCTCAAAGAGACAAGGGTGAAGTATCTTAAATACTGATTTCTATTTGCTTCCATTTTCGGCTTCTTCAGGAGCGTCACTAGCTCACACTCAGCTAGTATATGAATGCATAAACTGTTATTTCAGATCAAAACTAATCTATACATAGGAAAATAACGGTTTGTTGAACGTGAAGTTCAACTTACTTCAGTTTGACCTTGGCATTTTTTATTTGCTGACTTCCCCTTCCTTTCCCCACCTGCTCCCCCACCCCTGCTTGCAGCCAGTGAGCTTGTACCACGATACAGTTTTGGGCTGTGACAGTATGCCTCTGATGCTACTCTGGGATGTGGAGAATACACAAGTGAAAGCTGGAGGCACAGGCGTTTTCTCACAAATACTCATAATTTGGTGGAAAAGACAGACTGGTGCAGGGTGGCCTGCAGTGTTCTGTGATCCGCTGAGGCGGTGTAGGATCACAGTCCTCCAGGAGTTGGAAGAAGGGCCTCAGAGTCCACAGTGAAGTGCTGTTCAGCCATAAAAATGAATGAAGTAGTACCATTTGCTGCAGTATGGATGGACCTAGAGATTATAATACCAAGTGAAGTAAGCCAGACACAGACCAGTCCCGTATGATATTGCTTATATGTGGAATCTAAAAAATAGTGCAAACAAACTTATTACAAATAGACCCACAGACTTAGAAAACAAACTTCTGGTTACCAAAATGGAAAAGGGGGGTGGTAAATTAGGAGCTTGGGATTAACACACACATACTCACACACACACACACACACACTCACACACACACAATAGATTCCCAACAAGGTTCCACTGTATAGCACAGGGAACTAACTCAGTATTTTGTAATAACCTATAAGGGGAGAGAATGTGAAAAAGAATGTGTGTGTCTGTGTGTGTATGTGTGGGTATAATTGAATCACTCTGCTGTATTCTTGAAACTACCACAACATCATAAGTCAACTATACTTCAATAAAACAAAACACCTTACGCTTGGGAATGTTAGGGAACGCTTGCCTAGGAGGTGATACTTGGGCTGAGGTTTGAAGGATGCATGAGAGATACATGTCTCGGGCTGTCTGCTGCTATCAGCAAGGGAAGTAGTTCCAAGCTTGATTTTCTGGAAAATAATCTTAACATCCTTTGACCCAGTTATATGAACTGAAAGTAATTCAAGCCATAGCCTGAGGGTAAAACCCAAAAGAGGTCAGATGTTAATGATTTATTAAATGATTGTATTTTCTATTGGGGCTTCCTTTTCACAGATAAGGAAAAGCATATTGATTTTTATGTTTGGCGTGTGTTGTAAAGAAGACTTTCTCTAGTATTGACATCCCTCGTATTTCACATGACATAAGACCTCACAGAAAAGGCTGAGTGAAGTTCTTTACTTCATTGGGTAAGAAAAGTTTTTGACAGCTGTATAGTGTGGTAAACTAGCTCATAGTTTATGACCAGATCTGGGTTTGGAAAGGACCAGGAACGAGAGTTATAACATATGGAACTTATTTAGGAAGTAATTCTTAACTATGACTAAGAGCCTGTGCTCAGATGCCTGGGAAAGTTTAAAAGAAAATGTTTGCAAAATAAATCATATCTCTGGCTTGCTAAATTGTAGGACTTAGATAACTTTTGGGTACTCATGGACTTCTGTAATTCTGTACTGAAGCTCTGAAGGTTTCTCTTTCAATCCATTTTTTTCCCGGTTTTATTTTTAACAACACTGTGATTCAGTTTGTTGGTTTATTCAATTAAGGAATTATTTATTTCAAAAGATTATCTTCTCTTTCCCCAGCCCCCAGAGATCCTTAAAATACTCACATGCAAGTAGTTGCTGCAGTGGTGGTTTATATGGAAGATATACTGGGTGTGTATGAGCTTCTGGTGCTGGTTTTTTCCTGAACTGTATAAGTCCCAGTTACAATGTTTCCTGTATTTATTTATCTCAAGATAGTATGTGACATAAACATCCCAAGTAAGTGTACTAGGGAACGTGAACTAGGAAAGGAAGTACTATTGTGGATATGCTTCTGATTGAATACTCCCTTTTTCTCATTTCCTAAACCTTAGTTGGGTAGAATTATGTGGGAGAAATGCTCCGATTTTAAGTTAATAAATGCAATAGTCTCTTCCTAATCTTCCCTGTGTCTATGCTGATTCTTATCTCACCATTACATCATTATTATAACTTAGCATTAATTTTTTTAATATAAATTTATTTATTTTAATTGGAGGCTAATTACTTTACAATATTGTATTGATTTTGCCATACATTGACATGAATCCACCATGGGTGTACATGTGTTCCCCATCCTGAACCCATAACTTAGCATTTCAAGAGCCAAGAAAATCTGTATTATTCAACTTAGCTTGACCTTTTATCACACACTTAAATATGACATCAGCGCAACAATGAAATTGTTTGGGGATGCAATAGAAAGTGTGTATCATTTTCCAAAAAAGATCTGTAATAGAGAAAATAATGTTTCTACATTTCAGCATTTATAAATTAGTAAATAGGAAAATAATCATCTCATCCCTCTAATGCTATAGCCCTTTTTTCAGGCTTTCCTTTGTTTAGTAATAGCCTTACTGATATTTCATATAACTTTGTTTGGGGGCAAGACTTATTTTTGGTCATGCAGTGTATTCTTATTGTCTGAGACTGTGCAATGTAGTATATATAGTCAGACTACTTGGGTTCATGGTGTGGTCCTGCTACCTACCACCTATCTGTGACTTTATGTGAGTTACTTAGTCTTTCTGGATCTCAGTTTCCTCAACTACAAAATGGGAATAATAATAGTACTTTCTTTAGGGAGTTGTCGTGAGGACTGAAGGAACTCCCTTGGCCCACAGTCAGTGTTGCTGAAGTACTGTATGTGTGGACTATAGGATACATTTTCCAGCCTTTGTCTGATGATTCTGACCTGTTTGCTTTTCTCCTTCATGCTTTCAGCCTGTGTTTCCTGACTCCCCTGCTCAAAGCCCTGTTCTGGTTTCCAGCTAAAATCTAACAAAGCCATGTGATTTTCCTTCTCAAGTTTTCAGTTCATCACAACAGTGTAACCAACCTTAAGGATGGAGGAGTAGGAAGAATTTGGATGGTGGTTTGCATTTCTTATTTCGAGGAGTTACTGCTCTTTTCATTTTAACACACTATGGCAGTTTGTATGATAATAATCTTCCCTCTGTGACATTTTAACTTGAAACATAGTATTGCTTTATTTTTCTGCAAAACTGATTCATAAGTGAAGAACTTGTGTGAATGTAGTAGAAGTCATGGTAAATTAATGTTTTTTCTTTTTTTTTTTTTGGTGACTGAGTTTTTTTCTAAAGATAATATTAATTAGCTTAGTTTCAGATTGCTACCTGTATAGTTATAGATTGCTACCTATGTTATACAGCATATATCAAAAGTATATTTTATAAAATAGTTTTCTTATTTTCAGAAATACGTAGTTTCCTATAGGTAGGTTGTCACCACAGTAATATTACGAGGAACAGTGTTAGTTACAGTAATTCATTGCAGGTATCAATTATGGCTACTGTAAATAACTTTACTAATTTAGCAGTAGTGTGTTGAATTTCCACTATGGCAAAAGCACTTTGCTAGGCAATGACTATTTAAAAATCAGTAAGACATTATCTCCACCTTTACAGGCCCAGAAAGATAGACGCATGAATAACCTGCAGCGTGAATGCTGTCGTTCTTCCTAGCACGAGATGTTTACAGCCAACATCTTGTGATCAGCCTGCAGTGTCCAGGTTAGGCTTCAAAATCGATTAAATCGGCACTACAGAAACTTCCTGTCACTATGGAACCCAGGAAATACAAAATCCGTGTTTTGTGTAAACGTAAGTTTAAGTGTAAGGGAAGTACAAATGAGTTCAAACTTTTAGGTACTGAGAAAGACATACTAAGTTGGTACTGTTTTAAGCCCACAGATACATGTTTTAAAGAGATGCTTTAATAACTAGATAAAAGGAATCTTGTATAGTTAGCATTCTTTACTGTTTATGGTTTAGTATTAGTGCCTTCCCAGTACACGTTTAGCTCTGAAGCAGTGAGGTGTGGTAAAAACTAAACTGCCAACTCTTAGGGAGCGGTGTGTGTGTGCACATGTGTATAAAACCCTGATGTGTAATGCTGTCCTATTTTGAGGTATAGAAGTCTTTACCTCAGCTCAGTTTGGCCCAAGTTGCTGGATGTAGGCTGGGAAGAGATGCCTCATAATGGACCCCGGAGACACTGTGAGCCTTCCCAGGGCCCCCACCCAGCACAGCACTCGCCCACTGCCTACCTTCCTAAGCTTGCTCAGTTGTCCTTGTTCGAGCTAGGTCATTCTCGGCTTTGTTTAGATGATTTTCCAGGGAAGAACTCATTCCTCCCTCTGTCCTCTGTCCTGGCCTTCTCTTCTCTTCCAGCCCTCCTGTTATTGCAAAGGCTGCAATAAGAAATTTAAGAAATTGCATATACATTGGGATATCTTAAATCTTTCTTAAGGCACCAGCAGTCTGCCATTATATAAACATGGAGCAATTATGATTAAACTACATTAAGATCCAGATACTAAAATATAACTGCCATAAATTAACTGTGAATTTGTTTAATGAATTTTCATTTCTTTTATAAATTTTTATAAACTTCTACTGGTATTTTCCTTAAATTCACAAACGCACTTTAAAAAAAAAACACATAATTCTAATTTCTCTCTCAAAAGATGTTTTTAGTAGTGACTACCTAGAAGGGTAGAGGAAAGTTAGCAAGAAGTAGCATTAAAAGAGGAGGAGGTGATAAACATGGAGTTGCATAAATTATCAATTTGTTGAGGATACTTCCCCCTGACCCCTCACTTGAAGCCACTGTGACTCCACTAAACTCTGGGATAAAACCTGGGGCGGGGGCGTGGGGGGCGGGAGTCTTCCTTGTGGCTATGATTGGCTCAGCTCAGGATATCCGGAGTTTCTGATTTTTAAAGTGAGGGAAAGGGGCAGAGGTGTTTCCATCAGCAGGAGACTGATATACACAGGAAAGCTGTGTTACAGGAATATCTGTGGTCATCTCCTCTAGGGTTGAGAAACATGAGGACATCATAGCAATTTAATAACAGTGCTACTGCTGCTGCTGCTGCTAAGTCGCTTCAGTCGTGGCCGACTCTGTGACCCCATAGACGGCAGCCCACCAGTCTCCCCTGTCCCTGGGATTCTGCAGACAAGAACACTGGAGTGGGTTGCCATTTCCTTCTCCAATGCATGAAAGTGAAAAGTGAAAATGAAGTCGCTCAGTCGTGTCTGACTGTTTGAGACCCCATGGACTGCAGTCCACCAGGCTCCTCTGTTCATTGGATTTGCCAGGCAAGAGTATTGGAGTGAGGTGCCATTGCCTTCTCTGAGCAATGCCACTAGAGGTACACAAATTCAGGGGATGATGGTGTTGATGATGGTGTTTCCTGAGAATGGCCAAAGGTAGAGGACTGCAGAAGTAACTCCACCAGATTCTGTGCATAATATTTTCACCTAGTGGGGAGTGCAGAGCAGTTATTTAATACCTTGTAACAACTGAGAGAAGGCAGTGGCACCCCACTCCAGTATTCCTGCCTGGAAAATCCCATGGAAAGAGGAGCCTGGTAGGCTCCAGTTCATGGAGTCACAAAGAGTCGGACACGACTGAGCGACTTCCCTTTCACTTTTCACTTTCATGCATTGGAGAAGGAAATGGCAGCCCACTCCAGTGCTCTTGCCTGGAGAATCCCAGGGACGGGGAAGCCTGGTGGGCTGCCATCTATGGGGTCACACAGAATCGGACACAACTGAAGTAACTTAGCAACAACTGAGATGGCAGTATTTCTTACATTATTTGGAGACTGTGTTCTCAAAGGTAGGTTTAAACTCAACATTTTCCATGCATGACCTTTAAGGTAATGCAGCCATATATTCTATAGGAGTGTTTTCCTAAGTGCAGACTTTTTGGTCAAAATTAAAAGGAAAGTATTTGTTACATTGAACATATGTGCAGGATACTTGGAGTAATTGTTTTTAGTAATTTTTAAGATGTCAGTTTTAATTGGATCCTTCATATATCTGTTACTTAAAGTTGAAATATAGTTTGACCTTTTTTGCTGTTTTTTTAAGCCTCCATTATGGGCTTCCCTGATAGCTCAGTTGCTAAAGAATCCGCCTGCAATGAAAGAGACACTAGTTTGTGTCCTGAGTCAGGAAGATCCCCTGGAGAAGGGAAAGGCTACCCACTCCAATATTCTGGCCTGGAGAACCCCATGGACTATATAGTCCATGGAGTTGCAAAGAGTCAGATATGACTGAGTGACTTTCACATGATAGTTATAAATGTAATAATCAGGATGGCAATAAGTAGACAAAAGTTTGTGCATATGTTATGGTTAAACCTCTTGTTTACAGATGTTTCATACGATGCTTGAAAACTTTAAAAGTATCTTTGGTTTAATCTACTGTTAGAGATTGCTGGATAAGAAAAAATAAAGCAAAAGGAGTTTAAGAGCAACACAAAAGTCTAAGAAAAATAACTTACCTTTCTAGTACAAATAACTCAATATTCAGAGAATTTCATTTGGTACTACCTAGAGTTATGACACAATTAGATCACAGTGAATTGTATGAAATTTTGCAATTTACCTCTCTCTTCCACTTTCTCAGCTATACTGTGAAAATGGTCAGTTTCTTCTTGGATGAATGCTTTTCTGTTTCTTCATCTTATGAGTATAGATTTTTTTTATTAAAAATAGCTAACTATACTTTGAGTTATATTCAGGACAGTCATAAGCTGTAGAATCAGAGAGGACTGCCATTTAGCCTACTAGCCACTGTTTTCCATTTAAGAGGTCTTGGCATCTAATACCTGCTGATGAGACTTCACTCTTTTATTAATATATGAAACTACAGTCGCAAATTCCTAAGTGATTAAAAAAAATTATTGTTTTATAGTTGACCTACTCAAAAAGGATGAATTTAGTTAAGAAGCAAGTACAACTTTGTATAATAGACTCTTAGGATCATTATATATAAAATGTAAAAAATTTTGTATATAGGCTATGAGATAAAGGCATATTTTCATCTTTACAGAAAGAAAATAGACATAGAACGTTTGAATAATTTAGCCAAAATTACACAGTTTTCATGGGATAATTCAAGAATTAAATACAAACCCGTGCAGTTTCCTGGAGAGTATATGTCTACTTATCTTCTGAAGTAAAAAATGGGATTCCTATAGCATCATTCTCCAAAAACTTAAATTTCTTTTTCTAAATATATTCCTATAAGTACTGGTAGAAGTAAAGGTGAAACTAATATTAAATATAAGTGAGTTGGATCTAAATAGATGAAATCCAATAAAGTAGGATTCATCATAGAACAATGACTTAATAAGTAAAATCAAAACTTACTAAAGAATAAGTGACATTCAAGTAGAAATTTAATGGATTATTGCAGTGGTCAGATAACCTTACATGTTTTTAAAAGATGAAGGCATGATTTTCAGAGTACGTTGCTATTCACATTAAAGGATAGAAAGTAAAATGCATTTAGTTTTTACTTCATATTACTTATTGTGTGACAGTCTTGTTCATATGTCTGTCCTCTGCTCTTTCTGTGAGATTTGGGTTTTGAGTTCTAATTTCCTTGGTAAAGAACCTGCCTGCCAGTGCAGGAGACGCAGGAGATGCGGGTTCGATCCCTGGGTCTGGAAGATGCCCTGGAGAAGGAAATGGCAACCCGCTCCAGTATGCTTGCTCAGAAAAATCCCGTGGACAGAGAAGCCTGATGGGCTACAGTCCGTGGGGGTCACACAGCTGGTCTGTGCATGAATGCACATGACAATTAGAAAAACTGTGGGTTTACTGACTTAGAGGAATGCCTCTTGTGAGGTTGTGGAGAGCCAACTTTACCAGTATCTGATGTTCAAGCTGGTTTTAGAAAAGGCAGAGGAACCAGAGATCAAGTTGCCAACATCTGCTGAATCATGGAAAAAGCAAAAGAGTTCCAGAAAAACATCTCTTTCTGCTTTATTGACTATGCCAAAGCCTTTGACTGTCTGGATCACAATAAACTGTGGAAAATTCTGCAAGAGATGGGAATACCAGACCACTTAACCTGCCTCTTGAGAAATTTGTATGCAGGTCCCGAAGCAACAGTTAGAACTGGACATGGAACCACAGACTGTACTTAGACCTGGGAAGTGCATACAACCCAGGGCCAGCTTCAGACAGCTCCTGGCAGAGTAGCCTAGAGCCTAAGCAGCGTAGACAGGGTAAGCACACACACTGTGGGCAGGGGCAAACCTAGTGTGGCCGAGACACTGCGAGTGCTTTCCACACACACCAGTGTTATTTGTTTGCAGTGTTCCTACGTGCCCACAGCACAACTGGAGAAGTGAGCCTAAAGAAGTGTCCACCACTGTCCCCTTGTGTCAGGGCAGAAATTAGACTGATGAGACCAGCAAACAGAAGAAACTAAAACAGAGGGAACCTCCTTGGAAGTGACAGGTGCAATAGATTAAAACCCTGTAGTCAGCACCAACTACACAGGAAGGGGCCTATAGATCTTGAGAAGTGTGAGCCGGATTAAGGAACTATCCGAAAATGAACTAACCCCACACTGTCCACAACAACACCAGAGAAAGTCCTAGATATATCTTTACTACTATCATTCTTTAAATTAAATTTTTTTTAATTTTTAAGTTCTCTATTACTCCTTTAATTTTCATTTTTATAAGCTACTATTACTTTGCAAAGAAAAGATTCTATTTTTAAAGCAAACTTCATATATATATTTTTTTTAATAATTTTTGTGACTTTTTTTTCTTTAATATTGTATTTTTGAGAATCCAACCTCTACTCCAGATTTTTAATCTTTGCTTTTTGGTATAAAGGTCCATCTAGTCAAGGCTATG
>SJYC01043259.1:0-10704 GCA_006408675.1 Madoqua kirkii
TTGCATTTCTTTTCCATGGGGATGGTCTTGATCCCTGTCTCCCGTACAGTGTCACAAACCTCATTCCATAGTTCATCAGGCACTCTATGTATCAAATCTAGGCCCTTAAATCTATTTCTCACTTCCACTGTATAATCATAACGGATTTGATTTAGGTCATACCTGAATGGTCTAGCGGTTTTCCCTACTTTCTCCCAATGTATGGCACAGGGTCAGCATTCAATGATATCACTATCCTCAAGCCGCAGGGCAGAGCTTGGGGAGAGGGACAGGCGGGAGGAGGGCTGACAGATCGTCCATTTTCAACTGCCATGGTCAGTTGCCAGAGTCACAGGTGGATTCAGAACTCAAATCTTCCCTGGGGCCTGGAAGGAGCACTGAACAGGGAGTCCGGCTGCATCTAGTTGCTCTAAGTCACGTGTGGGACACATTTTCTTGCTGTAAAATGAAGCAGTGGTCTCAGAGTTCTAATGTTTTGGCACCCCCCCAGCCAGATGCAGGGCACGCCTATGCCCCGAGTCCTGCATCCTGTCCACCACGGTCTCCACAGTCAAATGAGGCAGGCTCTTCCTGGTTTATTAAGCAACCAGAGAAACACAGACTAGAATGCCCCACAGAAGAAGTGGGGTTTTCTTTCTTTTTGCTCAATGACCATGATAAAGGTCAACTCGGCCTCTGCTACTTTATACATCAACGTCTCACCAAAACATCTCGGGGAATTATTCTAGTAGGTTCTCCATTCAGCGCTGCTGGGAAGTGCTCTGGGGAAGGCTGCTTACGTCTCTGTTGTCAGTTTCCCAGTTTCTTCGCAGTTGTATTTCTAGCGTGTAATTACATCTGGTACATAGCAGGTGCTCAGTAAATGTTTGTCAAATGAATAAATGCATGAACTCTCGGCAGTGGCGTACTCTCCACTCTCCCATGCCTTGGCATATGTTGTTACTTCAGTCTAGAAGCTCCTACTCATTGCTGTGCTTACCTCTGGACGGATGCCTAATTCACGAGAATTTTCCGTTGGGGAGATCTGTCCACCTCCCATGCACACAGAGTCACCAGGGTGGGTCCTGGGCAGCCTTGTTGGTATCTTGGACTCTAACCTAAGACCATAGCTAATTACTGGGTGGACACACTGACCCAAGTTGAGCCAAGGTCTCTGCCCACAAATCTGGAACTGGGTTTGAGATTCCAGCCTTAGTCTAGGCTTGTCTTCAGAATGGAACACATTTTTAAAAAATTAGGAGCAATGTTGTGACCATCATCTATCCTTGCAACCTAAGGAGCAGGAAGAGAAAAATCCGACATGCAGAGAACAGAGAACGAGGCAGGCTGCCCTTAAGAAGTGAAGGGGAGGCTTGGTGCCCAACTGGCATCCTCCGAGGTTCCTCCAGCCATCAGCTGTGAAAGCTCACGGCTGAGTTCTTCCCTGAGACTTGCCCTTTACTTAAGGGACCTGTCGTGCCCAAGGATATGACCTCCCTGGGTGGTTCTCTGCTAACATCCGGTCCATGCTGGGGTTAGCTCCCTACCTTGATTCAGGACCACTCTGAAAGTCCATCCCAGCTCTTCAGCTCCCTGTGGAATTAGGTGAGGCTCCCAGCAGGGCTTCCTGTGTAGCTCAAACGGTAAAGAATCTGCCTGCAAAGAGGGAGACCTGGTTTCGATCCCTGGGTTGGGAAGATCCCCTAGAGAAGGGCATGGTGACCCACTCCAGTATTCTTGCCTGGAGAATTCCATGGACAGAGGAGCCTGGCGGGCTTACACAACATTGACTCCCAGCTGCATCAGAGTTCAGCTTCTGGCCAGCCTGTCTGATTTGTTCAAAGGCCAGTTCCTGAGAGGCTCCCCAATTAGCTGTCTGAGTGCACCAGTAAGAGACTCCAGCTCTGTTTCCCAAGGCACCCAACCTAAGACAAGAGGCTTTCAGTTGAAAGGGGCTGGTGGCATAACCCACGGTTGCTATGACAATACAGTGGTTCCTCCCAATAAAAGCAGGCTGCTTTCTTGCTGGGAGTGCTGGGCCCCCCTAAATTAATGTTTACTAAATGGAACAGAGTTTGTGGGAGGTCGATGTGGTAATTATTTTGGCCTCCAGCATAGCAGGGCAGGCCCTGGACAGCTTCTCAAGGGAGGTCAAGTTCGGCCTCGGCGCCTCCTCCTATCTCTGAGCTTCCCTCACTCTGCCCATCGGGTTGCCCCCTCCCTAGCGCCCCAGAGTGGAGCTGTGGGGTGCTCCACCCAGCCCTGCTGACTTCTCTCTTTCAGCAGGGACTGAGCGTCCGTGAGAAGCCGGGCTCCTCCTCTCATTCATCTCTCCATCACGGTGCTCAGGAGCACTCAGAGACTGGATCCTGACTGATCCCTGTGGTGGGCGACACCCACGTGCACTGACGATCACCCGCTGATTTTACCACAGTGCTTCCCCTTGGCACCTGTTCCTGATCTCAGGATATTCCCACCTCTGGTGAGGCCACAGTTCAGTCTCCGTTTAGATTGTGGAAAAGTCTCAGGTTGAAGGCAGCATAGATGCTCAGAGGCCCTCAGATGGGCTCCAGAAAAAATTTCATCCAAGCCCCTCGTGTTGCAACTGAGGAAACACATGTATTTTAACCAGTTCTACAGACCAGGACTCACGGGTGGGAAAACTGCTTTCCACCAAGTGAGGTTCAGCTCAATTTGATTCTCTTGCCACCCAGCACTGGCCACCTCCCACCCTTTGGATGGTTTCCAGGAGCAAGTTTGCTTCTGAGAGAGATAGAAAGACACCCCCCGCACACAAGAACAGTGTCTCATCCTCATCATGCCCTTCAAACCCCGTTTTCTCTCCTAGAACCCCTTCTCGGGCAGGGCGCATTTCCATCCTGGCCTGGAGATTTGTGTGACACTTTGTTTTGGTGAAAGAGAATGTCCTGAACTGAGGGCGTGCACCTATTCCCTGCCTCTTGAGAAACCTGTATGCAGGTCAGGAAGCAACAGTTAGAACTGGACATGGAACAGCAGACTGGTTCCAAATAGGAAAAGGAAAAGGAGTACATCAAGGCTGTATGTTGTCACCCTGCTTATTTAACTTCTATGCAGAGTACATCATGAGAAATGCTGGACTGGAAGAAACACAAGCTGGAATTGAGATTGCCAGGAGAAGTATCAATAACCTCAGATATGCAGATGACACCACCCTTATGGCAGAAAGTGAAGAGGAGCTAAAAAGCCTCTTGATGAAAGTGAAAGATAATACCAGACCACTTAACCTGCCTCTTGAGAAATTTGTATGCAGGTCCCGAAGCAACAGTTAGAACTGGACATGGAACCACAGACTGTTTCCAAACAGGAAAAGGAGTACATCAAGGCTGTATATTGTCACCCTGCTTATGTACTTATATGCAGAGTACTTCATGAGAAATGCTGGACTGGAAGAAACACAAGCTGGAATCAAGATTGCTGGGAGAAATATCAATAACCTCAGATATGCAGATGACACCACCCTTATGGCAGAAAGTGAAGAGGAGCTAAAAAGCCTCTTGATGAAAGTGAAAGAAGAGAGTGAAAAAGTTGGCTTAAAGCTCAACATTCAGAAAACGAAGATCATGGCATCTGGTCCCATCACTTCATGGGAAATAGATGGGGAAACAGTGTCAGACTTTATTTTGTGGGGCTCCAAAATCACTGCAGATGGTGACTGCAGCCATGAAATTAGAAGACACTTACTCCTTGGAAGAAAAGTTATGACCAACCTAGATAGCATGTTAAAAAGCAGAGACATTACTTTGCCGACTAAGGTCCATCTAGTCAAGGCTATGGTTTTTCCTGTGGTCATGTATGGATGTGAGAGTTGGACTGTGAAGAAGGCTGAGCACCGAAGAATTGATGCTTTTGAAGGTGGTGTTGGAGGAGACTCTTGAGAGTCCCTTGGACTGCAAGGAGATCCAACCAGTCCATTCTGAAGGAGATCAGCCCTGGGTGTTCTTTGGAAGGAATGATGCTAAAGCTGAAACTCCAGTACTTTGGCTACCTCATGCGAAGAGTTGACTCACTGGAAAAGACACTTATGCTGGATGGGATTGGGGGCAGGAGGAGAAGGGGACGACTGAGGATGAGATGGGTGGATGGCATCACGGACTTGATGGACGTGAGTCTGAGTGAACTCCGGGAGATGGTGATGAACAGGGAGGCCTGGTGTGCTGCGATTCATGGGGTCGCAAAGAGTCGGACACGACTGAGCTACTGAACTGAACTCAGGAGTGAAACTCAGGCTATCCCAAGACCACCTGCCATAGCTTTATCCAAAAGTGTGGGCGGGAATAGAATAAGGGGTTGGGACAGGCAGCAAAGAGATCTTTGCTTGTAATCCCAAGGACTCTGGTCTGACTTCCCCAGTTATAAATACCAATGAGACAATGAGCCAGTCTCAGCCTGTTTTTAGGTGTCTTCCACATTGATTGTGTTCAGTCCACTCAGTACACATACCTTTGTAATATTTTCACTTTGTGTGGATTGATTATAATAGCCATCTCAACAGGAAATTGTTTTTGCAGTGAGCTACATCATCCATGCTTTATTTCTATAAATAGCTTGTTCTTTGTAGCCTTCTCAAACAGTTGCTTTGATAGCAGAAAGTCATTAAATCTCTTCAAACGTATTAGTCATTCAGTCATGTCCCACTCTTTGCCACTCCATGGACCATAGCCTGCCAGGCTCCTCTGTTCATGGGATTCTCTAGATAAGAATACTGAAGTGGATTGCCATTTCCTTCTTCAGGGGATCTTGCCAGCCCAGGGACTGAACCCAGGTTGCCTGCATGGCAGGCAGATTCTTTACCATCTGAGCCACCAGGGAAGCCCCAGTCGCTTCAAAACCTGGAGTCTTTTGGAGATTTTAGAGGTAGAGAATTATCTTATATCCTGGTGGGATATTGTAATCATTGATTTGTGATGAGCTGTGACTGGTACCAACAACAGTCAAATTTAACCAAGACCTCGGAGGGGAAGAGAAAGTAAAAGTGTAAGAAGAATTACTTTTCAGATTTGTTTTATTCCATCTCTATTCACTTCCTTGGACAGACAAGTTATGGTAAGGGTCTCTGCAGTGGAAAACAAGCATTGAAAATCCCTATAGGATAGCTCTTGGAAATTCATGGTCTGTAGAAAATTATAATTCATGTGTACTTGGAGACAAAAAAAACCCAAACATGTTTGGATAATGATTCTTCTAACCACATAAAAACATTTTCTAGCTCATCTCTGTTCACTTCCTTGGACAGACAAGTTATGGTAAGGGTCTCTGCAGTGGAAAACAAGCATTGAAAATCCCTATAGGATAGCTCTTGGAAATTCATGGTCTGTAGAAAATTATAATTCATGTGTACTTGGAGACAAAAAAAACCCAAACATGTTTGGATAATGATTCTTCTAACCACATAAAAACATTTTCTAGCCATTACTTTTGAGTGATTTATGAGCTCTCCCTTGTGGCTGTTTATTAGAATCACTTGAAATAGCAAAAGAAAAGTAACAGGAAGCTGAATTGCCTGGTTTAATGTAATACACCCACAGTCAAAGTGTGTCTACCCAGTAAATGCAGTATTGTAATGTCTTATTACCCAATATTAGATTTGCTTCTCTGATGCAGAAAATAAGTGAAATAGCTGTGATTATTTTTGAATTTAAAAATGGACCAATGGACCAAACTTACAGAAATAAGTTTTTTAAAACCAAGGTTTAGATAATGGTTAAAAATTATAAAATAGTTAACCCTTACTTACTAAAATATGAACTTTTCAAAAACTTATCAATATCTAGAGAGAGCATTAAAATTGCATTTGAATTTTTCCTAAAGCCTCTTAATGAGGTCATACAAAGTAACACATTCCAGAAATATTATGGAAGTTTGAATCTCCTGAACTCTGTGACTTGGTTCCATGCCCTACCCCCCGCCCCATTCTCTAGTATTACCTTTTGGAAGGAGTTTTATCAAGCCCCCTGTGTAAATTTGAGGAGAAAGAGTTCCATGTGAGCCAGAGTTTCATTTCACTAGACTGCTTTTTAAATCTTGAGAAAGTCACTCGTGTTGTACCCCAGATTCCGATTTTTAATTATGGTTTCTTAGCATTTTGTATGTTATTTTCCATTATTATTCAGTTGTAACAGTAACCCTTTTAAACCTACCTAAATTTTAAATACCTTCTTTACTTCACACGTGGATTACATCAGAATTGGAGAATTTCATCCATGTGATCGACCAGTGTGTTGGGATAAAAGGCATTCGTCCCGTAGCGGGTGTTCAAAGCTGAGATTCAGGAGCAGACAGTTGGGTTGTAAATCCACTTTGCGCCCTTTGAGTGTTGGCGTTCGCATTTTGATCTCTTGCATTTAGATTCACATATTGAGAACAGCAGTCCATTGACTGCATGCAAGAGAAGCATCATATGTCAGATGTGAAGCCACACGTATGTTATTATGGTTTATGGGAAAATGTAGGTTCCTGTTATCTACCACTGCAGATGGGTACTCTGAAAAAGTTTCTGTTAAATTTATTTGGATTTAAATTTCTCCCTTTTGAATAACTACCTTTTAAATCATCTTGGAAATTCTCAGACTGCTGAGGATGGCTCTGAACTCAGTAGTTGACATTGTGAATTCTGTGATGAAACAAACGTTTATTGAAAGCCTGCCATATGCTGAATCTATGCTTGCGAGTTTTAAAATATGTGTATTTTTCCTTTGATTTTTATGAAATTCTTAAGGATACAGAGATGAAGGCATTGAGTCTTAGCAGGTTAGGTGCTGAGATTCGAAATGGAACAGAGTCTGACTTCAGCATTCACATTCTTAATGTATTCCAGATGATTGTTAGGTTTTGAACTTCATTACTCATATGAAATCAACTTTAATCTAGATATTGTGAAGGGCTTAGCATAGTACTTGGCATGCATTAAACACTCAACAAATCATATCTCTTGTTATCTCTATCACTCCGTTGGATGTTTTTCTTCCTCTTCTTTTTTTTTTTTTTTTTTTTTTTGTTTAGTACCTCTGGAACTTACGTTTTTATTCCCTAAGTTTCACATTAATAGAATGAGAGCAGGGGGAAGAAAGAAAAAAATTGAGCAAATCCAAAACAAAAGAAAGAGATGAAGAAATATGGACAAACTAGAGATAGGAAGTAATACTTGCCCCACTGGGTGGTTGTTAATTATCACAATTGGCCCAAGTTTATATTCTCACATTTTGTTTTATTCCCAGGCCATATTTACATAACAGTCAGAGAATAGTTGTGGCAGAGATTTAAACTATTGGATATGAATGTGAGTGCTAGCGTCTTAGTACATGGATCTGCCATCCACTCTTTTGTCTGGTCTTTCCCAATTAAAAAACATTTCATTCATATTGACTAGTTCCATGTTTTGAAGTGGGACATTCTGCTATGATATTTCCATGAATCTTTCATGGAATCAAAAGTAATAGGTCCAAAGTGAAATTCATTGTCATTACTCTTTCTCTACCAGACACGCTCCCTGCCTCATTTACCCTAGTTCTTAAAGTTATGCTGGAGCCCCAGTGCCTGAGGCTGAAAACTTAATGTCACCTTTGATTCCTCTGCCTCTGCAGTTCCATGCTACCCGTCTGTCAACACCACAGGCCTCTGACCTAGTTGTCTCTTCAAACTTGTGTTCTTCTCCCAGCCATTCACCTGGCATATCTTGTCCTTATCTCTTCATTCTCAAAGTATCCTGCATATTACTTCCTAGAACAAGTTTTTACATTAGTCCTCTTTTTAGAAACCAGCAGTGATTCCATATTCAGGTAACCTTGCTTAGATTATGAGTATTCTTTCCTTATTGCAGTTAAATTGACTAATAGTAATTACACACTTCTCACCAGTTAGATAATGTTAATAGCTAATAACACATGGAACCTGCTGTGTGCCAAAACTTTTCAACATACTTTGTATTCACTGTGCCATTTCCATTTTTAAAAAGGTAACTGAAGGCCTGTAACTTTGTTGGCACTGACAGTCAGGATGGACTGTTAATGAATGTGTAGTAAATGCTTCTATTTTTCCCTGTGCTGCACCCCTCCCCCCTGCCCGCCTCATATTTGCGTAATTCTGTCTCTTGCCTTTTTTATGGTGATGCCTGTTCCTAGGATATTTTTTCTCTTTTGGTGTATCTAGTTCATATCCACTTCCTGTTCACCTCTATCCAGTACTTCCTGTTTACTATCCAAATACTACCTTGACTTATTTAGTTCTCATGGATCTTTTCTGCTATCAAAATTCTGATGTGTTTGTGATGAATTCTGCATAGTCAGTCATGTAACTATTCTCAATGTACTGTGATCAGTTTTGTCTCAAATTTTCCAAAAATTTTAGCAGAACTTTATGACAGTAAATACTTGTTGAATGAATATTTTTCCCCCTTTTCACAAGTAGGCATCAACTTTCATGCCTTAGTTTTTTTCCTTTCCCCACATAGCTCAGTAGCGTGCTTGGCACATATGTAATAAGCACCTAGTGACTGAATGTGGGAATGTCTAGGCCATCTGTCTTTTGTGACTGTCATAGGAAAGCACCTTCTTATAATGTGCACATAGATATCCTTCAACCAAAAGGGTAGCATAGAAGATCCGGATATGGAAGTATATCAGGTATATCATTACAGATGGATATATGTTATATATGTTCATTTGGAGATATTAAAAACTATAAGTTTTGAGTACTTTCTGGATGTAAGGCACTGAACTAAGTGTTTTACATTCATTATCACCCTTAAAATCAAGTTGTTAGGTGATATGGCTGGTGATCAGAATGTTTAAATAGCAGTTCATAAGCTATGGAACTGTGTTTAAGTCAGCCATTCTTGATTTTAAATACATGTATTTAAGAGTTGTGCTGCATATCTTCTTATTCAGCCTCATTTTTGAGAAATGCCTCTTTGTTTAAAATCATTGCCTTTAAATACATTAGGTCATGCTGGTTTCCAGCATAAAGCAAACATTCGGTAACTGTTGGCCTTTATTGTTGCTATTTTTCCAAATTACACTAAAGTGTCCATGACACTGTCTTTCGTTATGTGAACTTTAAAGGCAGAATCCGTTATTTATTACCTCTGTAACATCTGGAGAAATATATATGTGTGTGCTTCAATGTATTTGGAGTTTCACTAGGGCAAAGAGGATTTAGAGGTTGAGACTTAAAAGTGAGCTACTTTGCTACTGTTCCCAGGCATCTTTCTGTAGTAAAATGCTTGCCCAGTGTATCAGGATGAATGCCTGTCCGAGCTCACAAAAAGGACGGTAGGTGATTGATGGCAGAGGTATCTGTGCTGGCTCTCGATGTCTTGGGAAGGATTTTGTGTATTGATCTGCTTTGTATGTTTTCACATGGAGGATTTTAGGTACTTTTTTCAAGAGGTCATCTCATTTTCCTACAAATTGGAAAATGACAGAATCATGGGAAGCATTATTTAGTTTTTATTTTTGAGAATACTGTCTTTGTGTGTTAGATAGATTATGGAATTTAGGAAATAAAGTTGTCTTGGGAAGGATTTTGTGTATTGATCTACTTTGTATGTTTTCACATGGAGGATTTTAGGTACTTTTTTCAGGAGGTCATCTCATTTTCCTACAAATTGGAAAATGACAGAATCATGGGAAGCCTTATTTCGTTTTTATTTTTGAGAATACTGTCTTTGTGTGTTAGATAGATTATGGAATTTAAGAAATAAAGCTTGACTAGAGAATAACCAGTTTAGTGAAAATAATAGAAAGTAAAACCTATTTATTGAAAATTTAAAATTGTGATAGAATGTCAAACTTATTTGAAATTATAAGAATAATATAAAGAGCTCCTATATATGCTTTAACCTTTTTAAAATAGTGACTTATTTGAAAAATAGATTTTTCTCTTCATCTTAGCATTTGCTAACTATGTGATAGGTCGTAGTATTATCAGAGCAGTAGAATGAATGGTAATTTTGTTAACTGGGCCTACCTTTCCCCCTCTCAACTTTATTGGTATATAATTGACATTATGTAAATTTAAACTGTGTAATATGTTGGTTTGATGCATTTATGTATTACAAAATGATTAATACCATGACATTAGCTAATACCTCCATCTTGCCACATTATTATTTCCTTTTGTCGTGAAAACATTTAAGATCCTATATTTAAGTTAATGCTTTTTAAAGTGATTTTTTTTAAAAAAATCAAGATTTCCTTCCAGCATGTTGCTTTCCTTAGAAATATGTCTTCTGTATCCAATCATTGCCCCTGACCCAGCTTGAACCCCCTCACAGTATTCATACAGATTGATTTAAAGATTTATCTGTTTGAAAGTTTAAGTGAAACCCAATTTGGAGTTTTGGACTAAAACACTGTTCATTGAAATAAAATCAGTTACTGTTTTAGTGTGGTTGGAAATATTATGAGAATATGCAGGCAAAGCCCAAGTATAAGGAATCTAATTAAATAGGGAAAAAATAAGCCTCATTTTAGCTTGCAGCTGTACAATTATAATATTCTAGTGGCAAGACAGAAAGCTTTTATATGGCTCAATTTTCAAATGATGCTTGAACTGACTACATTAAACCAGCATAATTAAAGGTATCTTAAAATTTAATGTGTGATGTGTAGTTAAATTTTAGAATATGAACTTTAAATATTTAAGATCTCACCATGTGTACTTGTTTTCACATTAGTCACATTATTG